>LD355518.1:144124-163044 GCA_001465055.1 Ptychodera flava | reverse complement strand
TGTTTTATTTTTCAAAAAAATAAATCTTTTTCATTTCTGGCAAGAGGGCGCTCGGAATTTACAAGAGGGCGCCACGCCCCTGTTACCTTATTCAGGGAGAACACTGTCGTTAACTATGGAGTTTCATCATACAGTAAGTTTAAGTATCACTATCAGTGGACGTGGAGTAAATGACATTGACATGGAGCCCAATAATTGTTAGTGTTATTGGACGCATTTGACCTTTAGCCTTGCTAGTTTTATGTAAACACTGGTAAAACAAGACAAGATTCACTCATCTGGTATTTTGTAAACAACCTTACATTAACAGTCAACTCAACAATTTTGAAAAAGAGGATGAGTTTAAGTGTAAATAAACAACTGCATTTGAATTGGAGCCATTAAGCACGTCTTGTAAAATCCTTTTCTAAGATGGGAGATAACAAAATTATGTTGAAATAAAATCGCCTTACCAAGCTACGACTGGACATACCTCAAGCATTGTAACTGTAAGATGTGTCAAGGAAAACTCCTTGATTTCCTCGGCACCTCCAGACATTTCCAAGGCACATTGGTTTTCAAACTCCTCCAGGTTGTCGGCGAGTGCTTCATTTGATGAAAGCAGATACGTTGAGGTCAAGGAAGACATGGTGGTGTTGAAAGCATCAGAGCTGAGTAAGAGGGCAGAGTTCATGCTGACACTGCCCAGACTGCTGCATGTACTGTCCAAAGGTGCTGAACTGTGGGAGACAGTGAGATGTGTTGTCAACATTAGAGACTCTCACAGCCCCTCGTTTGTAACGCAGCTCTGTCCTCAACCATACAGTGATGCGCCCTCAATGGTCTTTCTAGCAAGGGAGGCTCACCGAGCCAGCCGGGCTACAGTGTAGCAGAACTTGCTTTGCCAGCACGTTGAGCTGAGCTTTGCTCAGCTCAGCTGCTGAGGGCGGTATTTTGGTCTGAGGCGTAGCCAGTGAGGGGCCATGAGAGAGTCCATGTCAACAAAAGAAGCTATGTGATACAGAAACTGATTTTTGTTTTAGAAGATACCATCACAGTATGACTAACTTTACATGATGGTGTAGAGAGGATGCGATTTTTCTGAAGGTAAGTTTGAACTTTGTAGTTGCATTTTTTCATGTAAAGATGATTAGTTTGAAACTGTCTGCATTTATATTTGGCACAAATTTTAATAAATAAAATGTGAATTGAATTGAAATGAATGGGAAATCTTTATCTGACTTACAATTGTCTTGATAAGTAGTTTGAAGTGGCTGATGAGACATTCTCCATGCCACAGCTCGTACTCCTGGAAACCAGCTTTCCCGAGATCCCTCCGCTGTCTAGGAAATCAGTTGCCGTATCCTTCACAATGGAATGGTTTTTAGTCCTGAGTTCTGAGTGACTGTTGCCGCCACTTTGCACCGGTCGCAGCTTGGGTATTGCCCCGCTTGAAATACTGAGTTTGGAGTTGGCGCCAACGCTTGGTGTCGGCAGTAAGTCCTTGGTTAGGCTACTGAGACTGGATGGTGTGGTTAGTTTGATTTTGGGGTGCGGAGGTTTGTCCTTGAACAACGATGCGAATGGTGTGCACGAAAACATGGAATGAAGAAAAGGTTTGGAAGTACCCGGTTTGCCATCAAACGACTCACTTGGAAGTCCTCGTCCAATAAACTTTTCACTTGCACAGAGGTAGTAACTAGGAATGAGAAGGAAAACAAAGTTTCTGCAGTTCATTTGTACATGTACAGCTACCACTTATAATAACATATAGACTGAAAGATCTGTCACTTGAGGGCGCTCTGTGCGCTTCCCAAGCAAAAACCTACCCCTAATTTGTTGTCACAGGTCATTGTCATTTTTCTGAGTACATAATTTGTCCATTCAATGATATAAAACACAGGCACTGAATGTAGGGCTAGACAGAAAAGTGTCCAGACTAACTGAAACAAGATGTGTTAGTTGTTGTTATTTCTTTGTAACAGTTCCCTTCCATGCACTGATGGTGTTGGATTGACAGTCTTTATGGTTTATCACTTATTCCATTAATGCAAGTTGCAAACTACGGTAAACACAGAAATTGTCTTCAAAATACTATTCCATACCTTTTTCTTGAGGCTAGTTCAATGCTGACAATGGCTGCTACGTCTTTCCCTGACTTTAGGTGATCTAGTAAAAGAACAATTTTACATCAAATTTTCATAACTTCACATCAGATGTACACCACTTTGGGAACATCTTTTAACCCTTTCACCCCCAGTTCCCTGTATACAGGTCCAACTTTACCATAGAAAACAATGGATTTGGGACAAACCATGGTGGTGAAAGGGTTAAATCAGCAGTCCCCTCATACCCAGGTCACTAGCTCGCTTTGGTGAGCATGTTGTTATATTTTGATGAAAATGAAACTGATAATAAGAATTATCCGTTGAGCTCAGTCTTCTATTTGTAAATCAAGGAATCTCCAGTATTTTTCATACTGATTTGTTGTACGGTACGTTTTCTATCCATGATAGATTACAGAGTTTAGTCACAAGAATAATATGGGCATAAAATAGTGATTCTGTTAAAATATGGCCATTAGCCAGCAACTTTGAATTTCATCAAAGAATATATTTCAAAGCATGGTAGACAAGTCACAGGTATTGTATTGGGTAGGAATGGAGTCAGTCCAGACAAACTGAAACTTGTTAAGGCAAAAATATTGAAGCTAAAATCTCTAAATTTAAAAACTGACCTTTTGCTGAAAAACAAAACTTGTTCCTGCATTTTTTGTTCCCACATCCTTCAGTGAGCTGATAGAAGTACCTTTTGACCAGCTGCTCAAAGTAAGTTTTTGCCATAGCACCAGTTGTGTTGGGGGCGTCATAGCTTCTTGGTGGTAGTGCTTCCTGAATGGAGAGGTTACTGTCTGATAAGGCGGCTAGGTTGCTTGCACTTAGGGTTCTGTCAATGGACATACAAGGACAGTATGAACAGAGGTAGTCTGTACATGTGTGCAGTTACTGTAGAACATTATGAACTGAATTTCACAGAAATTGGAAAATGAAATTTGTGGATATGTTTTCCCAAATTGAAGAAAGTGAAAACTAACTTAGGTACAGTCATAATTAAACACACAAGCAAATATCTTTAGATTTACCCAAATTCTGTCTGGGATACAAATGTACCTCTTCACAATTCATAAACTAGCAAACTGCACAGTACTGTAGTTCCCTGATTTAGTTACTTTTGACTATTCAAATGCACATACAATAAATACATACAATATACCAGTATACGGAAAGGCAGAAAAATATAGGTAACCAGTGCCAACAGTTAACAGTCTATGCCCTTTTTAAATACCTGTACACAAGGTCAAGGAGAATTTTTTTAACATGTCATAATAAAGCTAACGTACATGTATATATTACATTCATACATTGTATACAAGCCTATAAACTTCAACAGATTTTCTGTGTAATTCATTGATTAGCACTGTTAAATTTTTGATTAATGAAACTTTGTGAGGCCTGGGTTAGCTGAGAAGTTGGATGGAAAAGACATGTTCTCACCATGTTTGTAAAAACAGAATTTTCAGTGTTACTTATACTGAGATATATGTACACAGTAATTGTCTGATATCAAATAACGTTGAAGCTAGCAACTAGGAGGGCAAAACCATCTAAGAACTTGCCAATGGTCAGAAGTCATCTGCCTATATTTATACAGCGCTACATGTAATGAAGTCATGACTGTTGAAAAAAATATACCACTTCTCAGTTTCTGAGAAACATAATAATCCACAATGTCTGATATTGACTTGATTGTCTACAGAATAATTACTAACTCATATTTCAGTGCAATAATTTGCAATATTTCTACTTCATTCACTGCCATGTTTGCAGAGTTCTTTTAAATGCGTGAAATTCCAAAATGTTTATGGGAACAAGAAAAGAAAGGTTTGTGACATCATCAAACATAATTCCGTGCAGTGGAATCAGTCCGGGTCATCTCCAAAATTGGAGACGCTATACCATAATATTTTCCCCCTCTCATTAGCCAATCAGCGGCCAGCGCGCTATCAGTAAAAATTGTATTTCCTGGCAACCTCCACATGCGTCCTTCGTTACGTACGCCATACTGTGTCGAACTCCCGCGCCGTATTCTGTCATAATGTCGAACAGTTGTGTGGCCACTCTGTCAAAACACAATTTCAAAATCGCGTACCAGTTTTATTCTGGCTAAGACAACCAAACCCCATACATCGCTATGATTTTTAGACTCTGGCTTGAAGTCCTGCGAAATATAAATCGTGTACCTACACAGATCGTTCAGAATACCCCATTTGTATCGGAGATGGCAGCGATACAAATCCTACCGTATGGGGAACAGTTGTGTGGCCACTCTGTCAACACATTTTCAAAATCGCGTACCATTTTTAGTCTGCGTTTGACAACTACAAAACAGGTATCGTTTTAAAGCTCTGACATTGCTCTTCTTTCTTGCAAAATGTTATACGCGTACCTACAAAAATAACCTTTATAACAGTATTTCTAATAGAGATGACGAACATCCACAAAATGATTCTCGGTACTTGAGCGAAATCGATAAACTGGGGGTAGAAATGAATCGTCAATGTTTCGAATATTTGTTCACTAATCGGACTCCTTGTTGGACATGACCTTCTGCAGAACACGTGGATTATGTTGACTGTCGAAATTCGTCGAAATTCACAAGACAGGGGCTTAATAAGCGGCCCAAAACTGCCGATCACACTTGGTGGGTAATTTGTGACCCAGCGTGACCTGTACTTTATTAATGATGTAATCTGGTCGATGATTGGCTGAATGCCGGAATACATTATCATAATGAGTCGCCAATTTTGGAGATGACCCGGACTGGGAATGCAAGGATACCACAGGGAAGCACTGGTATCTACCAGTATCCTTTGTCTTATACATGTAAAAAACAATGAAATTTTGATTTCAAACGATGGTTACATACTTGACAACAGAAATGCTGTACTACCCTTTCTCTGTAATGTCATCAATCATTTTTTTTGGTGAAAATCAAAATGTAACATGTTCTTGACATGCAACAACTCAACAGATCTGATCACATAATATATTATATTTATCCCACAACTAAATTTCTGATAAGATCATCCTTCTTCTGTACACTGTGATCTAGTTTTGATATGAAAACATGCTAACATTAATTGATACAAAGGGCATTGATAACTTTTGTTCAAATGCACAAATCTGCAGATACTGACTCATTATCAATAACGAGTTTTCCTGTGCCTCGAACTTGCAGTATACATATTCAATCCTACTCTCATTCTGTGAGAACGATACGATATCACATAAATCAGCCCTAATGCTCTGATTAGAAGGTACAAGGAACTGCCCCTCTATCCTTGATTTAATATGACATGAAATCATCCATCATTTCTCTCAAGATTAAAGGAATATAGCCAGCATGGCATAAAATGGATTAAAGATAAGATTAAACTCCTCATCGCTCCCCAGTCAGAAACACATGAAATCACTGTGTTGTCTGTCATAAGATGGGACATGAATTAAGCATTCGCTACTATATCAACGGTATGAAATCAACTCACACTACCTGATTTGAAATACCATGAAATCAAACTTTCTCCCTTGAAGAATCCCTCTTTGTAATTTTGGAGTAGACTCATCTCCTGATGAAATGTGGTTCCTATGATAGTGTGGGTTCACCAAAAACTCCAATAAAGAAAGACTACATTACTTGTCTCACCATACACCAGACTGGTACAAGTCAATCATTCAACCTTGTATGAATGATTGACTGTTTTATAATAGCTCCTCCTTCCACATTAACCATGCCCACATTGAAAACTTGCCAATCAACAGTCATGGCCAAAACCATGGCACCATTTTTACATGCATTCCAAAACTTGAATATTTGTGGTGTGTGGGTCAGCGTTTACAGGTTGGGGAAAAAACTCCCACAGATGTCACAGTTTAGAATACAGGATAAACCCATAAATCCATTGACAAACAGAACTTACAGCCACTAGCCCTGCTGTTTTTAATGACTAAGTTGGACTTTTGTCAATATTTTGGTTGAGTATACATATCAAATTATATCCAATACAACTCTGTTTTCTCAATGCCTAGCTCTC
The DNA here is from genome assembly GCA_001465055.1 of Ptychodera flava. NCBI lineage: Eukaryota > Metazoa > Hemichordata > Enteropneusta > Ptychoderidae > Ptychodera > Ptychodera flava. The sequence continues at coordinate 156,914 of LD355518.1, read as the reverse complement.
CAATGCCTCACTGAAACAACAAAATCCTACCAAACTGTGGGACCGAAGTGGTTAACCCCTTGACCACATTCAATGCTAGAAATTTCCACACAGATTCTGTACATGTTCACAGTATATGTGCGGTACAGTTATTTTACTATATTGTAGTAGTAATGGGGTTAAGCATATTTTAACTCTTTGTTTACTTTCATTCACCTTTGTTTACACTTTACATTTCCCGGTATCCAACATACACTTGCCGCTGTAATATCACATTTCTGACATGTTTTAGTACCTTGGTATAAGGTATGCGTTTCATACTTACTTCTTCAAGTCAGCTAGTGGTACTAAACTGTTTGAGCGACTCCTGACAGAAGTCAGATTGTGGAAGGAGCCACTGCCAACATTCTTGTTCAATTTTGGTTGGCTGGAATGTCTGTAAGAGTAGATAATACATGAAAAAATTAAATTTCAATGGGAAGAAATATATGTACAGAATAATGTTGGACTTACCTTTCTTCAGTAGAAATAATTACCAAGTACATGTTTTTTACACATTTTGGTCACACAATCCTATGTAGATATTTTTTACAGTATACGTTGGATAAATCTCAATAAATAACATAAAAATAAAACATTCTCAGCACACAGTTCTTTGTGTCTTACTGATATATTTTCACTCTACTTTATAAAGAAACAATCAAATTATACCATTTTACAATTGATGAATGTGTTTTTCATAGCACGTTCCCTCTATCACAGTGATAGAGGGACCATGGTTACAGATATGTTGTGTGACATTGACAAACCATGTATTCTGATTCCAACTCTTGAACCTACATTTCCGACCTAAGCAAAACCCTTATGTATTAATACTGGTGAGCTGTTATCATGGAGAGGGGGTACCCTACTAAATGTCTGTGAAAGAAACTATGTGACATGGTTCTCATGAGTGTGACATATACATTCCAAGTGACTGGCCATGCTTGACAGTAATTCAAGTGCAATGCTAGGTGCCCCAGGAATATTCATTAAATTGAACAGCAAAAAAAACACAACTGGGTGGTGCCCAAAATATTTCAGAATCAACCTTTCATTTGACGTTAGTTGAAACTGTAATGAAAATAGTCTATCATCCAAATTAATAATTGTGGATTGACAAATTAATGATCTTATATATTTCCCCATTCTTTCTTTGAGTGTGTGTGCATGTGTGTATGTGCTTGTCTGTGTATATGTGCACCACTCACACACAGGTATTCAACGTGTAAGACTATTGAAACAAAATAAATCAGGAGATACTGTTATAAAACAAAGTCTTAAAACAGTAATTTACTAAATGCTAATGTTTGCAGTTTTTTGAGCAGCAAAAATCCCATCGGCTATTTTAGGTGTATACCAGAAATTATGTTGCTTCTGTCTTTATCTACTGTTAATAATTAAAAAAAAATAATAAAAAACCCGTGAGAAATCGAGTAGGTCATTCTGAAATATTTTGACTCAAACAAAAGAAAATTATTTTACAACACAAATTGTGTTCATTTCTAAAATTGATGAGGTTAGGTAAACACCTGAAACAATTTTTTGAATCTAAATGGGATTGAAGGTAAATCATGTTGGCCACACTTCAGATCTCCTATATCAACAAAGTTGGCCAAAACAGTGTCAAAGAGAGTGACTTTTTCCCTAAACATCATGAATTATAATCTTGAGTGTACTTACCTTCCTAACTTTAATCTGCTGATATCAGCATGAATAACAGAGGCGGGTAGTGATCCTCTCTTTGAAGTAGATCTTGGTGGTCTACCTGTTGGTATCGCAAACTGTACATCCTCTGTCATTGTAGCTTGATGTTGCCAGATCTGTCGTATGGCAGAAAGAATACAACACACTCATCACTAGAAATCATAAGTAAGATATACTGCCAGTATTCATCTAGTGGCTCAAGGGTTGGATTTTTTTAAGCATTCGTTTACTTTGGTTGAGCTCATATAATGCTATGAAAACACTGTATTATTATTGGTGTATTTTCCAGTATGTTTTTTTCTGACCGTGAAAATATAATTCCTTGCTTTATCAAAAATCTTGTTTAACCGCCTAGTGTTCAACTTGTAAGTACAACCAGTATGTGCCAATGTCGAACGCTACTGTTGACACCTGAATTTTATTCTGGCCCAGAATTCAACTGTCCACAATAGCACTAGATAGTGTATATTGCGTTTGCTGGTATCTTCAACATAAATTTGGGAAAGAAATATGAAAATGTTTGTTTTAAGAATAAAATGATTTGAAATACATCAAGTAATTAACATACATTGTAACAAAATAAACTAGACAATAACTGTTAAATAACAAAGATTTTGCAAACGAAATTATTCATGATTGTTATCAATCTAACATTGTCCAAAGTACACTATCTAAGTTCAGACGTAGTTTTTGTTCGGTTACTTCGTCATCGCCGTTTATAGCCCGGTTTTAAACTGTTAATAACAAAAGAAAAGCGCACTGTTGTTATTCACATTCACTTTCCACTATATGAGTGAATGACACCATCCACTCAGGTCCGACCATTATGGTCCGACTTACCGTATAATAGACAGACCCTGAGATTTACACTTCCATTGCTAGTTGTATTACTGTAAAACTATCGGGGGAATAAGTATTTAGAATATACCACCGTTACTCGCTGACTCTCGCAAATCCAATGGTACCTCCATGGTTTGTCTATGTGAGAATCGGTGTGTTTACATGCCGATAAATAATGCATGGCGGGCCAACGGCGGACGTGTACGTACACAACTTACCTAAACTTGGGTAAAGCAGCAGATAAAGCTGCACTTTTTTCTAAATTGGTGAAACTCAAACAGGAAACGTCAGCATAACTGAGGAAACGATACTTGGTAAACTTTTCATCGACATCTTCTGGTAAGAGCTTTAGAGTCACGCATCAACGTACTGTAGGCTGCCATTTTCAAGTTGAGCAATGCAAGCGTCGTCGGAAGCAGTTGCATTTCAAACACCCTAACTCGTCTTTCATTTTTTCTAGTGTCTGATTTTTTTTTGTATAAATCAGGAGAAGTATCTTTTAAAACCACCATGGTGACAAGTTAAGCTGTATTTTTTTGAAAAGTTTGTCCTCTGAAATACTTTGCATCAAATCTATATCACACATCGGGATTCTTTTAGTGACTTTCCAATAAAATAAAGGTAGCCATACTGCATTATAAAATAATCAGTAACTTGGGGTTCCCAAATTACCAGCAACATAGCAGTGGTGTGGTGACTGGTGGGGTGACTGCTACAAATCGTACGTGTTGTTAGTGTCGGTCCCCTTGCTCTGTACTGGAATGCTCATTTCCATCGCAAGTAATAGGTTTCCGTGCAAGTTTCTGTAAATTTTCTTTCGAAACCATGTCCAAAGTTACTCGTTGCATCAAGGCAAAAATGGAGTAAATACACATTATCATCTCAAGGATTCGGAATCGTTCATCTGCTCTGCAGCTATCATCTCTGCGCCCTCGGAGGTTTTTTTTTTGTGTAGGTTCTCGTTCATATTGCTAATAATGGCAGGTACTGAAAGATCCGGAATGAAGGAAAATTTCCAGTTTGGACCGTGGTCAATTACTGTGGTGAAAAGCCACATTCTTAAGTCAAACTGCGTCAGACCAGAGAAGTGTAAAACTGGTGATGATGAAGAGAGTACAGAAAACATGTGTACCGTTTGCAGGTGAGAACGTTTAGCTCAGACAACTGAACTCTTGATCTTGCCCCCAATCGTAGTATAGATGCTTTACCAAGGGGTAGGGTAGAGTTTCAGCTTCCCTTGTAGGTTAATGTTATTTTACTCTAGTGTAACACGGTTCCTCTACCCAAGGGGTAGAGAAACCGTGAGTATAACTTTGAAATGAAGCCCTGAAAATGTGATTCGCCACCAGTACACTGAGCCATCCTAGGGCAGATTGTATGTATATTATTGTTCCCAAATTTATAAAATCATATTTACACCATAAGCCTACTACTGAGAAGGTTTGTGGTTACACTAGCTGTGTATTGCCATGCACAAGGACATGTTTTCTATATTTTGGAGTCAATCTGAATATCCCTAAAACAATACATTTTGAAATGATGTCCACATACTTCATATTTTAAAATTACAAACACACTTTATGTTGAAGTCAGTCTTTCTGTTCATTTGCTTTACAACCATGTACATTTTGTATGCTTTGCAACATTACTCGCTTGCTGATAAGACATTTGGCTGAAGGGATTTCCATTGATTGGTCAAAGTGTTTTGTTTTAACATATCTTTATTACATATTCCTTAATTTGGGGGATATGAGCTTTTCAGTATATTTGCATGAAAGGCTGTAGAGGGTAAACGATGCTTTTTCATTTTATTATCATATTTTCCTTCGTTATTGTGTTGGGCTTAATAGTCTGAATTTGATGGATTGCGAATGTAACAGAGATAGACTTATGTTTAAATAAATGACAATATTGACATGCACTGAGTGTGATAACAGCGTACATTTCATTATATGCATATATGTGATAATGGATGTCATTTATGGATAATAGCAGTTGATTGAGCTGTTTATTTTATAAGCATATGAACAAAAATCATTGAGTCAATTTTTCTTTCAAAGTTTTGCATTGGTCTGCTGTATCATAACAAAGATAGCAATTCAGTTCCATGTGTCTCTTGTTAATATTCAAGTTGATTATGATCTTTCACAGCCTCGAAGATAATACATTGTGAGGAGAAATCGATTTAGAAATTATTCTTTCAAACTTTGCCTGTCTTAAATTAAGGCTATCATTGCAATCCTTTATTCCCACAGTACTCAGTTTAATCTCATTGCACAGAAATGCTTCATAATGTCCCCTTGCCATTCTAATGGAGTTTGATCCCGTAACGTATGTCTCTAATCTATTCACCCAGTGCTCTGTAAACAGGTCCACAGTCACTCATGGGTAACCATTGATTTGAGCCAAACCATGGTGGTGAAAGGGTTACAGGGACAAAAGCTGTGACTTTTGATCTCATTTTTGCCATTTTTTATGTAAAAACACAATGATATTGATACTCCCTCATAAAGTTCATTTGAGGACAAGCAAGGTATTAAGCTTGCGACATAAAATATTGTGTACCATATGCAGCATGTTCTATTGAAGAAAATGAATTTAATTGTCAATAAGAACATTGGACATTTCATACATGCACTGTGTTGAATACAAGGCATTGCGACATGATTTTAGGAGGACAAGAAACTGTATTTTTCAAAAAAGCTACAAACAATGGAAAATACATCAAAGGTGAACCTAATGAAACTGTAATGTCTTTAAATGCAGAACTCTTTTGCGAAATATAATTATGAAATCTTAATAGCAATTACCAAGCATTTAGCAATACCAGTCAATGTCAAGTTGTCTCTTACCTGCCTCATTTCAATAATGATACAGAAGCGATTTGCTTGTTCAGACATTTTGAAATCCACACATCTTGCCAACATGCATTGGTCTTCCAAGGTTTTCCTGGATCCTGGAGAGAGATGTTTGTTGAAGTCGCTTAAAGTGACTAATCTATAAATTTGTACAACAAGTGCATACATGTTACAATTCACAAGGTTAGATATACCTACACACTGTAGGTTTCTCCCAAAAATTATAATTTCACCAGTCCACCCCAATTCACTGTCAACAGGTAGACAATAACCATTGATAACAATGGGTTTGGGCAAAACCATTGTGGTGAAAGGGTTAAAGTTGCCATTAATTTTGTTTGAATACATTGAAATAATATTGTCATTTTGTTTTCCAGGTATCAGAGAGAACTTCATTTGCCGCAGATACCTGAGATGGTATTTGGTGAGAATGTATTCCGCATAGCTCATACAGATGGCTTTGGTATTGAATTCAATGCTCTGGATGCATTGAAATTGGTGGATGATAAACATGACTTGATGAAAGTAGCAGTGGCTGAACAGTGGCAGCAGGCAAGGTAATGTAATGAGGAGTAGGGATGCCCTTCAGCCATAATACTAAGTTATGCCATCTGCAGATGATTCAGTTGTAGTTTTTACAGCAAGACTTAGTTTTCAAGGCAAGACTTCCACAGCACCTGAAATAGCCGTATGCCGATGTAAGTTATGATACTACTTGATGAGATATCATATGTGATGTATAATTTTTTTTAGGAGACCCAAATTTCATATAAGAGGAGGAGAAAGAGGGGTAGTAAAGGTTGATATGTGTGTATTGCTTTCCAACAGTCAAAAAACAATTGACAACCATTTGTGTACATAATAAATTTTTGTGTCGTGTAACTCAAATAGTTCTGATCTGTAGACTGCAGTGTTCATTAAGTCACATATATTGGTCCAATATGGATCAGACCTTTTTGGTTTTATCATCCCATAGGTCATTCATGATTTTGGTATTGTAGCAATGCATTCTGGGTGAGGGGGGGGATGTAATTTTGAGTCTGAGTAGAACAGCTCCCCTAAGTGTTCAATTAGACAAATACTTAGATGTTCAGTTGGTGTCTATACTGCTTCAACAGACAAACATGCCTCAGTACAGGATATTGCTTGTCACGACAGCTATAAATTGAAAAACATGCTTCTGGAGAGAGCAGCAGGCTAGTCTTGTATATCGGAAGAAGTTTGCGTTTTTCCTGAAATAGAATATTCCTTTCCAAAAATTGTTGTGCCATTTCTGACACACTGTGACCAGTAAGTTCTCTGTGAAATGTCATTTGATGATAGAATGTTTTCAATGGTTCGGTAACAGACAATATGTACCTTCCTTTCTTGGTCAATGCCAGTGAATTTTGTAATGTGATCCCCCTCCCTGGATTATTACTAATAATGTATCTGATTATCCAGCATTGTAGTCTAAGATGTTTTCTACATCTACAAATTCACTGGCATAGCCAAAACTATAGGAATAATGTACTCCCTCCCAGCCAATAATGGACTCAAACAAACTGTGCACAACATATTGTACGAGGCTGCATCCATTGTTGGCTAATAGGGCATACATGATTGTGTAAATATAAGAATATGAATTCAATTGCACTTTTGAATTTGATACATTTCTGAATTTTATTGGTACAAATCTTGTGGAAGAATATGGTAGTTCTCAGACATCTGGCTGTACCATAAGTTTTAAAAAGAGCTTGCAGTCTGTCGCACTTTGCACTGATTTTTATTTTCATGGCCTTTTGAATGATAGGACATATCAAAGAAAAAAGTTAGAAAATTCCACAGCTACTTGCAAAGAATCAGTGCTTTTGCTTCACCATGTAAGTGTTTTAGATTGTCTATGAATAGTTTTATGTAAAAACCGTAGAATATTACTCTATTTATTGACAGGCAAGACAATGAGTTTATCAATGAAGTGGTGAAACCTTTTGACTGGACTTTTACCACAGACTACAAAGGAACCCTTCTTTCAAAAAACAGCAAAGAAATGAAGGTAAACCCTGTAAAATTATATTATTGCTGTGAACGTTCTCACTTTCCCTCACTCAGATCATTGATAAGCAAACAAAGAAGTAAATATTTTTTAACTTAGTCTTTTAAGCTATGATAGATTTAAGTTTTGCATACTTTTGGTGGCAACACTAGTTTTAAGTTCATCAGAAACATTTTTATCTCAAAAGTCTGATTTAGAAGTCTGCATGTATGATGAAATGATGCAAGTAATTCACAATGAAGTGAATTAACAATCAAACAAATTATTTCTGAAATTTTATTAGTCCCCGCGGACGAAGTCCGGCGGGGACTTATAGATTGGGTCCCGTCCGTGTGTCCGTCCGTCCGTCCGTCCGTCCGTCATCAACAGTTTCTCAGACACTGCTAAACTAATTTTGTTCAAACTTGGCACAAAGGTATAGCACTATGACCTACAGATGCACATCGATTTATTTTGTGATACGATCCAATATGGGCGCAAGGCGGCCATTTTATTGCGATTTTTCATGTCTTTGGACCATAACTCAGACATACTTAAGCACATTCTGCTCAAACTTGGCACAAAGGCATAACATTATGGCTTTCATATCCATGTCAAATTATTTCGCGATATGTTTCAATATGGGCGCGTGGCGGTCATTTTGTTGCGATTTTTCATGTCTTTGGACCATAACTCAGACATCCTTGAACAGATTCTGTTCAAACTTGCCACAAAGGTATAACACTATGGCCTACATATGCATGTCAAATTATTTTGTGATACAATCCAATATAGCCACGAGGCGGCCATTTTGTTTGCGATTTTTCGTGTCTTTGAACCATAACTCAAAGATCCTTGAACCGATTCTATTCAAACTTGACACAAAGGCATAACACTATGTCCTACATATGCAGGTCAAATTATATTGCGATACGATCCAATATGGGCGTGAGGCGGCCATTTTGTTGCGATTTTTCATGTCTTTGAACCATAACTCAGACATCCTTGAACCGATTCTGTTCAAATGTGGCACAAAAGTAAAACATCATGTCCTTCATATGGACACCAATTTACTTTGTGATATGATCCAATATGGCCGACAGGCGGCCATTTTTTTTGCGATTTTTTCATGTCTTTGAACCATAACTCAAATATCCTTGAACCGTATTGGTTCAAACTTGGCACAAAGGCAAAGCACAATGGCATACATATGCATGTATCAATTAAGCTTGCGATAGGATCCAATATGGCTGCAGAACTGCCATTTTGCGGCTGACTCGCAGCGTGTTTGCAAGGTTATATCTGATTGGTCGATTGTCACTATTCACAGCAACTTAGGGAGTTTATTTGTATTATTTCATTATAACGATAAGATTCTGCCAACCAATTGGATAACAGCTTCGAAATCGCTGCGAGTCGGCCCCCATTTTGTTGGAATTTTGCATGTCTTTGAATCGTAATTCAAAGGTCATATTACACCAATTTTGTCCAAACTTGGCACAAAGATCAAGCACTATGGCATACATATACATGTCAATTTACTTCGTGACACATGTTCCAATATGGCTGCCAGATTGTCATTTTTTTCCAATATCGCTGTCAGATGGTCGGTAATTCTTTAACCAATGTTGTTGAGACTTGGTACAAAGATAAAGTACAATGGCATACATATGCATGTCTACTAATTTTGTGCTATGATCCATATGGTCAATAGACAGCCATTTGATTAAAATTTTGGAGTGAATTTTTTATGTCTTTTAAACATAAACATAGGTCACTGTCCCTCGATGGACTGATTTTGTTCAAACGTGATACGAAGATAAAATACTATGGCTGCATTCCTGTGCACATTAATTTGTTTCATTATATGATCCGAAATGGCTGATTACAACAACATACCCGATCCCATACCATTTCAAAAACTCCACCAAACCATGTGTATAGTAGTATGTGCCATCATGACACTGGAGGCAGTAAGGGCATCGTTATGTGTGATGTAATCAAAAGTTCCTTGAGTGGTCATTACCGGCAGAGAGGAGTCATTTATTGAATGTTCCTCAGATTACTTTATTTTGCAAGTCACATGCCTGATGTACCCGTTGCATCAATGTCATTCCACAGCTACCTAGACCACAGCTACCTAGACACCAAAGATTATAACAAAATGGACAAGCGGGGACTGTGTCATCAACGATGACTTGTTTTTTTTATAATTTTGGACGAAATGGACATCGCATTTCATTTGCTACATTTTTTTTTCAAAATTTTGGCAAAACACTGGAAAAAATTGGCTGAGGTTTATTTTATAAAGGGGACAAAAATAGACTTTGGCTCTCAAAGGGTTAAATAGATGGATGTAATTACAAAAGGAGTGCGAACATTCAGAATGTTGCTTTTAGAACTGCCTCATGAGAGCATAATAGCTTGAGCTTAACCAAATCAAGTGTTTTCACTGTTTGTTGTCTGTGTCGCTCCTGCTGCCATCACCAAATACGTGTGCTGTGTATCTTATATGTCGACGATGTTCAGTCCCAGGTGCTGAATTTATGTTTGACAAAGGTTGGTCAACTTTTGATTCGGTTTTCTCCTTCTCAGGGGATAAGACTGTGGAAAAAGCAACCTTGTATAAGACTATGGAGAAAGCAACCTTGTAATGCCATTAACACAAATATTGATGGGCATACACTCCATTAACCCTGTGAGTGCTAAAATCAAATTCTGTCACCTTTTGTCAGACAATTTTTTCTTCAGACCCTGGCAATTTTTTCTGTTTTTTCCAAAAATTTTGATCAAAAACTGTAGCCAATGAAAAGTTATGTGAACTCAGTCCAAAATTATCAAAAACATTACAGAAAAATTCATAAAAATTGGTAAAATATTGCACTGAGATTTTGATGGGGATTGTAAGAGCACTCCAAGGGTTAAGGTGCATTTCCTCTGTATATCACTTACCTAGCAGCTCTAGCAGTAAATCAAACATTTATGCTTTTTACACAAATGTTGTGTATACCTGCCTGCAAAGCAGGGATTATTTATGAAATTTGATGCATCGTAACTTCATGTAAGATGCAGCCTAAATTGACGTACTGAAGAGTGTTTACAATTTAGGGGGTAATGCATGTATGATGCATCTTTACTTCATACAGTTCATGATATTTGTTTTTGTGGCTGGGCCACAGAGTTGTGGTTTAGGTGAAATTTGCACACCTAAGTTATATACAACAAACCAAACCAACGCTTTTCTTTTGTTATCATCAAACATAGAAACAGAATGCGCCTTGGAATGGACGAACCACAACAACACTTGCTACAAATTTGTGAGTTACAGTCGCAATTATCACCAAGCATCCCTAGAGTGTCAGAAAGAACATCCCAGAGCTCATTTAGCCGTGTTGACAGATGAAGATGAGGCTGAATGGGCGCATAAGTACACTTTGAGGCAGGAAGGTTGTAAGTGTCTTAGTTCACTGTACTCGAATTTTACCCATAGACATTTTTTATCAACTTTATGAGCTATCAGAAGAATTTTTTCCACAATTTTCTTGAATTCACAAGTTTGTGTTTTGAGCTCACAATGTAGGAAACAAGGCCTTCTCCAACTCTTCTGAACAAATGAATCATATTCCAAAGTTTATTAAGTCTGACACCCTGTGATATGTTCTCTACAGTTCAGAAGGACTATGGTGCATGGATCGGTCTCAAACTCACACAGGGCAAGTGGGTGTGGAATGACGGGTCACCTTTGACCTATGCAACCGACATGGGGGTTAACAAAGAGAATGAACAGTGTGTCTATCTGCCCCAGAACATGGATATTTTCAGTGCCTCTTCCTGTCAGTATGCGAAGCAGTCCCTCTGCCAGTATAGTCTCCAAGGTGAGATGTTTTACAATGCACCCTGCCCCTCCACAGTAATAGAATAACCCCTCCACGGTAATAGAATAGCTGGCCAGAGTCACAAACTAGTCCACTTAGAAAGCAGAGGTGAATGTGACCAATTGCCGACTATGATTGGTTTGAGGTAGTTTGAATTTGGGCAAAGGGTGATACTATGATTTTTGAGTGGATATGTAGTTTTTAGTTGACTCTAGCTTCAGCTAGCATGAAGCAAAACAGGTCTAACGGTAATTGTGGATTTATAATGATGGATGTTTTGAAGATTGCAAATGGGTAGTAAATAATGATGGATGTTTTGAAGATTGCAAATGGGTAGTAAATATTGAAAACAGCTATGTCATAGATCAGCTAAAGTTTATGGTGTATAGGTGGTATTGCGTGACGGAGTTATCCTTCCTTTTGTAATACTGTATTGTATATGATAGCACTCTATATGGCATACCAAGCAGGTACATCAAGCCCCTGAAGTACAGATATCAGCCATTTTAAGTTGCATTACATGATAACATAATTGTTAATGTTCTTTTTTTTATTTTTTCATACTTCAGTAGGACAATACTCAGCAGCCCAGCAGACAGACGACAAGTCAGACAGTGAAACAGGTAATTTTTTTCAACATTACATAATGTTCTAAAATCATTGTTTTTGCTGCCCTTATCACAAGAGATCAATTTTTGTCAGGTATATACTTTTTTTGAAGTAGGAAAGGATATCTGACACAGCAACATTGCTTTCTGAACAATCTGAGATGCCGATAAGATTTCCCAGATGTCAGATACTATCATGTAAATTTTAAGATGGCTAAAAAATAATTTCTGTATTATTCTTTTACTTTTAAAGAAATTTCTGTATAGCTTAATATTTCACAAGACAGGGCTCAAAGAAGTCCACATTAACATCAGAATAGAAAAGTACTGTGCAATAGCATCTGAAGAGCTCACTAAGGACCAGTCACATTCTTCCTGAAAAGTACCCAGTGGACTACAGTCCATAAAAAGTAGTGTACAAAAATGTCAAAAGAGTGTTCATACATACAAATTAGAACTGTGTTCTTGTTATCAGTTTTCATCAGAATATGAATTCAATGCTGCTTTCTCCGTGTTCCATTGCAGTGGTGAACGCCTACGTCATCGTCGGTATCCTAGCAACAGTTTTGCTGAGCACGATCGTGATCGGTATCGTGCTTTTCATGAAGTGTCGGCGACGCGTCATCAGAACCGGTGACAACAGCATCACGGTGGTTAACTACAAAGGCTACTCGCCAGTTCTAATCTAGACAAAACTACACATCGCAGACAAAAGAGTGAATGTAAACTGTGTACAGGGAAGTAGCACCGTCCTAAACTATCCTGGGGTAGTGTCTCTGACATTTTATTTATTTACAAGTCACACAAAGCAGAGCTTCACTTCCATTTCTCCCCAAACCCAATTTACCACTCGCCACATCTTACCCCAAA
>LD355518.1:127042-144083 GCA_001465055.1 Ptychodera flava | reverse complement strand
TTTTACACTAAGGGGTTCAGGTCACACGGTACTGCGATGCATAATGAACAAAAAACGTAATGGTATGTAATCACTGTTCACTGCCTACACGTTGTGACAAATTTGTTTCCTGTTTCTGAAAACATCATCTATTTATTTGTCGTTCTCAATCATCTTCCTTTTCGTGCACAGAAATGATACCACGTGGCAGACATGCCAGGTGATTTCTTTAGACATTGGAACTTTTTCCTGATTTTGGCCGCTTCCAGTAAAATAGTAACTTAATTCTTACTTCAATGATGTCGTGAAAATGAATGCATGATTAAAAAAATCAATTTGAGAATACAGTGTGTGACCATTTACCATATTATTATCTAACCTACTTATAACCAAGCTATTTGTGCGTCAGATCTTTCCAATATTGCCATACTCAGTACAGGCAGTCTTGAAAGTATTGTGGTACGATGATTTTTTATCACAAAGTCAAGTTGATTACTGACTCCTCTCCCATAGGGAAATACCAGGATAATATTTGCATCACATTCCTGTAGGAGTATGTCTCTTTTGAACCTGAGAGTTGAGGATTTGACAGTTCTGAATGAACATCTGCCAGTGTTCGTGTTGCCTATCTCTACCACACAATGATTTGACCTTTCTGCGTTCCTGAAATATTTGTTCTCAGTGCAAAATTTGGAGGATCAAGGACTGTACAGGTGCTGTGGCAGAGACAATAGCTGTAGTACTTGGATATTTTTACAAAATACTTTTGTAATGATGTAGTTTGATATTGCATATTTGCTTGGTGAGCTACTTGAGGGCTGGCCAGGTGCTCCGAATTTAAGTCCACCCTTTCATATTTTGATACTACATGGTCAAATTCTTGCATTTGAATTCTTTAAACAGCGGTAGTGTTTACTACACATGCACATGCTTTTATGGAAATGTGTCGTTAATGGTAACTTATGTTATTTTCTCCTTAGAGAGCATGAACCTCCTACCTATCAAAGCAAATCGCCATAAAAACCTTGTCAATTTGGCCACTCTGTTAAATCCACCACATCTCATATGAAATTTCTGTAATTGTGCTCTTTTAATTTGACCAGTAAAATGATTTCTGCAGTGTTAAGTCCTACTAGTTGGATTATTTCCAATCACAATTTTCTTTTTGGCTAAATTATAGAGGTTGAGGATACCATCCCTGTACAGTGAAAAGTATTTTTTTTGTCAGTGAGACATATAAAAGCAATACAAGTAATTTGTAAATATTGATCTGGTATATAAATATCAGAGATCGTTAACGCTAAGAGGACAAGGAAAAGACCTGATATTTAATTATGATTTAAATTTTTCTGTTTGATAAACTTTAATAAAAATATTTGTATAACAGAGCACCTTCTGTAGACATTTTAGTTTACAAATCAATTTCTACGTGCGCTTTATTTTGTAGTCTGTAACTGTACAAATGGCAATGTCACATGATTATGTTTTATCTTTAGGATAATAGTGAATTTAGCTATTTTATTTCCCATTTTCTTTCAAACTTAGTAAAAAATATAATAACATCTAAATACCAAGACACATTTCTTCCACTTTTGTAGTAATCTGAATCTCAATTTAAAATCAATCCTGACTTCCACGATACCTTCCACCCAAATTTAAATGAGACTATTTTCTTTGACTTCACAGCAAGGTGAGAGAATTATTAAAACTCATTTTTTCACATTCTTATACAAATTGAAAGTAGAAATGACACAAAAACTCAGAAAGTCAAGCATAGTTCAGAGGCTTTGTGAAGATTTGATATATTTCCAGTGCAAAGGAACTTTCTTTCCAAAGTTTTATGAATATTTTTCTTCCTGTGTTATGACTGATGTTGTTTTTTTAAAGTAACTTAATGCACATTTCCATGACAATCTTCGTTGTTCCATTGACAGTGTAAAGTGTAAGGTGATTGCTTACTTAAAAGGACAGTAGCTGTAATATGTGATGATTTGTTTCACTGGCTTTGTTTTGAATGTCAGTCGAAAGAAAAATCTTGTTTAACTCCCCGAAGAGTGTTAGAACATCTACTATTAAGTTTAATAACGTAGTGGCTGTATGTGTAAAATGCACTGTCATTGTTTACAATTGAATTCTAGTCCACACTAGAATTCACTTGTTAACAATAACAATGCAGTCTACACATGTACAGGCTGAGTTGACAAGCTGAATACTGGGTATCTCAGTATTCAGCTTGTCAACAATAACAATGCGTCTACACATGTACAGGCTGAGTTGACAAGCTGAATACTGTGTATCTCAACATGCTTTGGGAGTAGATCAAGAAACTGAAGTTGACATAAAAAAGAAAAAAGGTGAAAACAAATCATCAGAAATTACAGCTACAGGTCATTTAAACATGCTGAAGATAGGCTTTAGTTTTGGGCTCAGGGTGGCTTTCCATAGACAGTATCTTGCAAATTTTACAGTACCCTTTTCCAGGATTTTTTAACACACGTATACTTTTTTTGAGAAATATAGAAGAAAACTAAACACAAAAAGAATATTGCGATAGATTGCCCAATAGATAGACTTACTTGGCAAAAAATTGTGGTCCTAGGTTTTCTTTCATGAAAAGCACCTGATTATGATACTGGTATATGGTGGGAATATTCCTGTGACTTTGTTATGCTAATTCTCACATGGCAGTACAGAGATGTTAGCATTTCTCAGACAGTGGCTGCCACTTTCATTATAGATTTCAGTGTGTGCTGTTATACAGTCATGTGACTTCGTAAAATATTACCCTTTCTTCAGACGTTTACCCTCACAATTTACTTGTAATCCAGATCAGAGGATGTTTAAAATTCTAATATGTTCATGCAGTTTTAATCTCAGTCAGTTTTATTTTGTGTGTATTTTTATCCTGATTTATCCAGCATCTGAAGATTTTGTCAGGACACTAATGCCACAACAAGAATCATGTACTTAAAGGTATACTGTCACCTGTTCCAATTTTGCCACAGTTACTATGGAAAGAGAAAATCTAACCAATCACGGATTTTAAGCGGGTGGCTGCTTTTTAAAAACAGCGCCCTCACACAGGCATTTTGAATACCAAGGAACACCCATTTGACCATATATGGGCATATTTAGATTACAGGTGACTGTATACCTTTAAATCAAAAGTGCGCCTTAACATTATATATCTTGTCTTTCAAAATTCTATAGTTCACAGTTGCTCTACAGTGTCTGTGGTGTGTGCTCACTTTGGGTTCAAAGAGAAAATTTTAGTTTTCACAATCCAGGATATGTGAAAATGGGATATTGTGAGTTTATTTTCTCCTGTAGAGTTAACACAGAGAAATAAGGCATTTTGATTTTCAAACATGGGTAGTTTACCATAGTCTGCATCTCTCATGCAAATATTTGTTTCTAATTACTTCTGACTTTCATTCTCGATCATGTAACAGAATTGTAAAATCTCTTTGAGTAAAGAAGTGCACAGGTTAAACACGTTCAATTCTGTTGGTGCATTCTAGCTTGTTTCAATGCAATTTTAGTGTTGTACCCTGGCTGTGCAGGTAGAGAGGACATTTGAAAAAGGAAATATCTGTATTTCTGTGACAAATGCTGTCATTTACATCTTTGCCATTTTGTGTAATTTTTTATATTCATCACTTCACAAAATATAATTAGGTAATAAATATATATTCTAAATATATTTTGTGTCACAATCATGTGTGTTGTTTTTAGTCCCCACGGACACCGTCCGGGGGGACTTATAGGTTTGGTCATGTCTGTGCGTGTGTGTGTGCGTCCGTCCGTTCACGCAGATATCTCAGAGATGCCTGGAGCAATTTCATTCAAACTTGGTACAAGGATTACTTCATATGTCATACAGATGCACGTCAATTTGTTTTGTGATACGATCCAATATGGCCGCCAGGCGGCCATTTTATTACAATTTTTTCATGTACAGAGCCATAACTCAGGCATGTTCCAACCGATTTTATTCGAAGGACATTGACCAATGTCATAGATATGCACGTCAATTTGTTTTGTGATACGATCCAAATTTTATTACGATTTTTTCATGTACAGAGCCATAACTCAGGCACGTTTTAACTGATTTTATTCAAAGTTGGTACAAGGACATTGACCGATGTCATACATATGCACGTCAATCTGTTTTGTGATACGATCCAATATGGCCGCCAGGCGGCCATTTTATTACGATTTTTTCATGTACAGAGCCATTTCTCAGGCATATCCGCATGTTTCAACCGATTTTATTCAAAGTTGGTACAAGGACATCGACCAATGTCATAGCTATGCACATCAATTTGTTTTTTGATGCGATCCAATATGGCCACTGTGCGACCATTTTGTTACGATTTTTTCATTTCCTGAACCATAACTCAGACATGTATCAAGCGAATTCATTCAAAAGTATTTTTATCACAGACCTAATGAAGAGGACTCTATCCTCTCTGAGGACCTGTAATCAAAATACCCATTAACAAGTGGGGACTGTGTCATCAACGATGACTTGTTCTTAATAGAGTAAGACAAGATGATGTAGTTTGAAATTGCAGCTTTTTCTTTGTTAGAGACAATGAAGATTTTTGATAAAAATTTAAAAATTAGGAAAAGTTTTTTCGATGCAAGTGTAATTTTTCACTAATTTATTATTTATTTGTATAGGTGTAAAGTAGGAATTTAATGTCATCACAAACTTAAACTGCATAATACGCATTTTGTGGTCAAAACATGGTCTACAAATACCAATAATACACTCAGTGACTCCAATACGAAAATGAATATGAATGCGAGAATAACTTCAGCATTGTATATTTTGATGCTTTAGTCTTAACCAGTGTCTAGTTATTCTGATGTCATTCTGATAAAGTCAATTTAAATTGACCAAAAAAACACTACATGAAATGAAAGGGAAAACTATTAAGGTGGAGCTGCATGCTGCAACACAGTTTTTATTAGCTCATATTGGTATGTATATAAATACCAAAAAGAGCTTATATGGTGAGTCGGTGGCGTCTGTATGTCTGTATGTATGTATGTATGTATGTATGTGCGGATGTATGTCCGTCACATGCAAAAGCTCCTAAACCGCCACACCTACCATCACAGTATTTGGTGTACAGGTAGACCCAGGGGTTGAGATGTGACGTTGTTCAAATGAACATGTCAGTGTCAAAAATATGCAAATGAGGTAAGAAAAAGGGGAAATCCTGCAAATGTGCGGGAGTGGTGACATTAACTGAAACAGCCAACACATCTGAGTTCTAGTTGGAGATTCTGTAATCTCTAACCTATTTGTATGCAGTGTACCTATTATGTGTAGGAGTGGTGGCAGTGACTGAACAGGCTACTCCACTGACCTTGAGTCATTTCCTGTCATTGTTCATGAACTGATACATATTGGCAGACCTGCTGAAACCATGAAGGACTGTGTTGAAACATTCCTCTGTTATGCCTGTTCCTAAAGTTGACCTACAGTACCTAAAGTTTCAGACCTTATTTACTTTTGTCATTCTTGTTTTTCTGGTTTCAATATTTCTTGATGGACCAATACAAACCAAATATGAGCACACTGTCCTTGATGGTATATTTTCAAAGCAATATTTCTCATCAAAGATGCAGGAAACCCCCCTCATACTATATATATTTTCAAAATGCAGAGACTTTAAAGTTTAGTATGGTAGCAGTAGTTTACTCAATGGATAAAGTGGGTGTATATTTGGGGTAAAAAACCTCAATTTTGGTATTAATGATAAAGATTAATTTAAGTCAAAAACTTGATGCTATTTTCTGAAATGTAATATCTCACTTGGAACAAGTGTATATGTAGAAAAAAACGACTATTTTATTTTGCATTATCTATCCTCATTCTAAAATGGCAAGGGTTTAAAGATTGACACTGAAAAAAATTGATTAAAATCATGATAAGCAAAATTAAAATGCCTCTTATTCAAAATGTAAGAACTTAATTGCCAAACAAAATAGTCATTTTGTAATATGGCATTTAAAGAACATAATGTGAAAATTTCTGAAAATTTGACCCAGCCAGAGTGAAGTTAAATTCTTTGGAAATTTTGAAATTTGGAGGTAAAAGAAGCCAGGAAATCGGGTGATTTGCATACATTTGCATAAACTAACACTTCTTTATCACGCAACTTTCGACTGCTTGACAAGCTACAAGGTGAACCCAACCAATATTTTAATCTTGGGTTAACAAATTAATTAAAATTGAATAAATATTTGCAAAAAAGTTATTTTTGAGCAAAATATGCTGTTTGGTGCAGCGCCCCCTTAAATGAAATTGCAGTTTTTTAAATGGCGACATAATGTACTATATATATATATATATATATATATATATATATATATATATATATATATATATATCACAATGCACGAATTCAAGTTCATGCACAGGGGATGGTGTACATGTCCATCTCCGGGGGTGGGGATGGGGTAGGGATGTCTTGTTCCTATTGTTTATTTTCATACGCCCGGCTATGATATTGCCAATAAAGATTTAAACCACTAACCTAGGCTGTCTTAGTCTTTTCTTAACACTGGTTTTGTAAAGATTTGTTTTTCTTGTTCCTATTGTTTATTTTCATACGCCCGGCTATGATATTGCCAATAAAGATTTAAACTACTAACCTAGGCTGTCTTAGTCTTTTCTTAACACTGGTTTTGTGAAGATTTGTTTTTCTGTTTCACTTTATCATATATTTGTCCTTTGACAATCTCACACGAAGTTCCATCACTTTGTGATGCGTTTGATTTCGCAGTGTGACAAAGCAAGCAACGGTAAGTTACTAATCTGTGAACGCTGCACCAGATTATCACCGGCCTAATTTTGAAAATGTCAACAACGAACGCACCAGCAAGAGCATAACAGAAAATCTTCGACCTTGATAATCAAGGTCAATATGTATCTATCTTTATTGGCAATATCATATTCCAAAGTAATAAAATGAAATAATAGCGACAGGAAACCTGTGTCTAGGCCAAGACGCCCCTACCCCCACCTCTGGGGACAGACATATCCCCTATGGTTCATGATGATGCAAATAACAGCACTTTGCTTGTAAAGAATTACGAATGCAATTTTTGCGTGATGTATTTCAATCAACTATGACATTGTCCAACCCGATTCCTTGACAACCGTCTCCATTAGAGAAAATTTAGTCTTGACGTCTCACATTCGTCATTAAATCACTTTTCATTTAATTCAAATGTTTTATAAGGTCTAAGAAAATACGCCTTGCTACCAACAGACAACAAGAATAGCAAGAAAAAGCTATGATGGACACGTTGCCATCTCCAGATCTGATTTTCACCGATGTTTTTAAAATCAGACGGGAATGCATGACTTGTCAAGGTTCGTGCCTAGTCTGCTGTGACGTGTCTCAGTGAATTTCAATGCTTGTAATAATTGTTTTTAATGTTGAATCAGCAGTTTCTCAATATCTCTACATACACCTTTCTGTCTCGCCCTTTGACGTATAAAAAAAGTATATTGACGAGTTCGTCACGTGACAGTATTTCCGATTCACAATAATCCATGGTACATCACAGCTAGTCAATACATTTATGAGTTTCTTATAATTTTTGATGGTGTTGAAAACCTGTTCATTTCCAAAATATCAAACGGCACCTCATCAGCACAACGAAAAATTTTAAAATTGATCATTAGCATAGAATTGGGTGAATAAATCGGAATATTGACTGGGCGGCAATGCATGTAGCACGGATTCCAGAGAATACGATCTGAATTAAATGTGATCACCAGTTGGAAAACATATCACCCTACAACGTTAGCTCACTTCGGGAGTTTCCCCCTTTTTTGCCTGATAACAGGCTATTGTACCATTCACTTTTAATCTGGCGTGCACTTCCATGTTTACATTATAATATGTTAAAAGGTGATTCCAGGTCATGATTTGAAGGGCGCCCTCGATGGCCACTCTGATTCGTGTCGTTCATCACCTGTACACGTTAAAGCTGTCTGCAACCAAGTGCCCCACAACGAGGAGTGGTCTAGTTATTAAGTAACCAAGTTTGCAAATAAACTCAGCAAAACTCCACTACCCGATGTAATAACTATATAAGGCCTTCGTGGTGAATTTCGTCATGTTAAACATGGTTCATAACTTGTATTTAGATCAGACTCCAAGTCGATAAAATTGTTGTTCTCGATACTGTGATATATCAGTGGAGGATTCTCTGTAAGTTAACCTCGGATTCTGGATTAATCTGACAGGTATGTGCCTATCTTGTTTAACGTTGGTGTTTGTCAATATTTAGCTTCCATATTGTACAATGACGCTGAGTCGGCCATGTTTAATGTTTCTTACCTGTTGAATGAAGGAAGTCACTTTCAACGAAGCAGAGGCTAATTTTATGATCCTGAGGATAATTTCACGACACTGATATTGAACATGTGAACGTAGCTTCACGCAAGAATCCAAAAAGCTCGAGATTGTACTCGTATATTCGGGAATTTAATGTCGAAAGAGCACCCTCCCGCGAATTTATCATATGTAAAATGAATATTCAATAAGCAATGTGTGGATATTGGTTGAGTACTGCCATGCTATTTGCAGTTTTAAGTAGTAACCGGATCAGAAACTGACTATCACAAATATATATATATATATATATATATATATATATATATATATATATATATATATATATATATATATATAACTCACAAAAACTCAGCTTCATGAACAAAACCTTTCTTACCAACGATTTTCCATATATATATATATATATATATATATATATATATATATATATATATATATATATATATATATATATATTCAATTAAAAGTGAACAATCACTTATTAAACTTAAACTTGTAATGTCGAAGTCCTTACAAATGAATCTGGGTCATGATCTTATGAATATTATTACCTTGAATTTATAAACTTAATTTTTAAATCAAATCGTCATGGAGATTGCAATATGGCATAATAAACCCTCGCGTATTAAGAAATGTGGCATTGATAAACATCAAATTCAAATGCATAAATCCAAAATCTTAAAGCGGTGAGTATGAATCTAACTGGATATGTGTCGTCATTACGTTCACAAAAATCCTCCAGGATTGCAGAATAGAATATGACATTAATATTACTTGTGATGATGGATACCCCCAATTACTGAGATAAATTCGTCTATCTGTTCAAACTGCATCTAGGCAACGCTTTAGAGTCCCACATGTCTTGAGTTGACAAAAGCATTCGTTGAAATAGTAACCTTCACGTTTTATTACCACATCGAAGTCAAACAGATTTTTGAACTGATTATCTTTTGACGTTTGGAGATCTCAATATCACCTTTTTTATGAATCGCTTCACCTATCAGGTAAAGAGGGCTATCATAGTCACCTGAAAGGCGACAGTAGAGTAGTAGGAACCCAGAATGATGACCCCAGTTGACTTATTTCATCACGCAGGTTGATATTTCACGTTTTTCCTATCAGATTGGATGAATATTAACCACAAGGCACGGTACAGTTTGTGAACCGCATCGGTCTTCTAAGAGGAGCAGGAATTTTACTTCTCCACTCTGGATGTTTTAGAATAAAAACACCTCAACAACATGGCGTGGATAAAATTTTCAGTGACGCTGTTGTGTTTCATGGTGGTTTTCAGTTGTGCGAAGAGTGCAAACGATACAGGTAAGGACAAGCATGAATAGGAGGCGATTGATTTATTGTCAGGCGTGTTTTCTGGCAGAACGACAAGGCAATCACTGTTTACTCATCGTGTTGGTGTAAGGTTAATGGGGTTTGGGAACCTCGGAGAGCACGCTCGTTTCAGTCCAGCGAATAACCTGCTTTCTTGCAGTCCATAAAGTCTTCACCTGTGTTGCTCAACCATGATCATAAGCAGGCTTTTTTACCACCATTCTACGTCACCATTCACTTTGACAAGCGTTAAATTGAAAATATTAAAATAATCTTTTACTGGTGTTTGTAAAGGATTCAGGCATATAATCTATTAGCGACCATGCCTATAGCTGTGCTTCGATAATGTTGAGCGACCTGGAAACGGGGTGACAATTACTGAAGATGCGTTGATGGAATACTGTGTGTACGGTCACCCTGTTTCATGTTATTGATGTCTGTACATACGACAATTGGGTCTCAAAGATTCTCTGGAATTTTATCTGTGTGCATCATGGTGATGATCTAATGTTGACAAATCGTTATGCATCTAGGCACATGCATAAATAGACTGTCTATGATTCATATAACAATAATGAAAAAATGATTCTGTAAATAATTAATTCTGTACGGTTCTTGATTCAGTCACCCAGCAGGCCCCTAAACCAGGACAGTGTCCGAAGTTTGGAAATGCAACTAGAAAGTTCTGTGAAGACTTTTGCGCTTATGACGCTGACTGCAGTGGTGACGAAAAGTGTTGCGACAACGGCTGTAGCTTTATCTGTCACGAGCCCGTTTCGTTAAACGTGAATATTACGAAGCCAGGGCACTGTCCTCCTTCGAGCGGAGCAGGGGGTATCTGTGTACAAGAGTGCGACGGGGATGGAGAGTGCGAGCATTCCAAAAAATGCTGCAACAACGGCTGTGGGCATTCCTGCGTAGAGCCGGATTTTGTGCCCCCGGAAAAACCCGGAGTGTGTCCCTCGGGCGCCGACGGTGGCCTGTGCCAGGCGAACTGCACAGACGACTACTCGTGTCCCGACCGACAGAAATGCTGCAACAACGGATGCGCGAACGTGTGTCTCGATCCCATGCCGGTTGTCATGACGAGCCTACCTCCAGTTTACGGTGACTGTCCGCCTACAATAAAGCATGTACCTTCTCAGTGTAACAACACTTGCTCTAAACCAGAAGACTGTTCACACGGAGAAGTTTGTTGCTATATGGAATGCGGATACGTATGTGTGGATATCCATGCTACAATACCAGGTAGGAATCACTGAAACTATCGGGAACTCTGGCTCCTTGTTTGTTGATTTATTTTGTCTGTTTGTTTGTTCATGCGTTGTTGTTTATTCGTTTCATATGTTTATTTTCATATACAATAAAGAACCAATCAAGAGTTGTATTTGGGTTCATATGTTTGTCAACACAGAAAGGTGTTTGTTTGTTTGTTTGTTTGTTTGTTTGTTTGTTATTTATTGACAAGTATTGTTTATAAATGATACTTTAAAAAGTTTCTAATAAAACCCAACATATGAAATAAAGCATACCCTTCCTTTGCCATGGTAAGTAAGCACTCATGTGTGTCCACCACTCTCTTTAAATACTCCCTCCTAATTCAAACACTGTATTTCCTATGTGTCAAACAAACGCCGTTCTTTATTGACAAACATGAACACAAAGAAAACTCTTGATTGTTCTTTATTGCATATGGAAATAATCATTTGTAACAAATCAAAGAAACAAACGAACAAGCAAAAACAAACAAATAAACAAACAGGGAGCCAGAGTTACCTGTGCTGAAACCAGTGGTTGCTAGTTTTTTACGATTCATGGACATATAATTTATCTCTACGAAACATCGCGACCGACATGAGGTTACCTACTCAACACAATGGTGTATCATAATCGGTTTATACTCGTATTCCGAGATCCAAAAGCTCACTTTGTGTAAAGTTTCATTTTTTGAAATGATTATCAGCCGAAAAAAAAGTGCACGATATAGTAATATAAGGTCAATGATGAACATATCCTGAACATATAGACTTCAAGTTCACAAACATATTCTTGGGACTTTTAACAGTGACACCGGATACAGGGGAGTGCTGTGACGAAGGATGGACCCACCATAACACGTCGTGCTACAAACTAGTGTCCGTGCCAGAAGACTTCCATCTAGCTGGCAGGGAATGCGAACTTCTACACCAGGCTCATCTGGCTGACTTCCACGAGAAAGGGGAATATTTCTGGGCCTTGAAGTTCCTCGAAGAACAAAATGACTGTGAGTAAGATAAATGCAAAAAAGTGAAATCTGCAGAAAAACTATAAGCGAAAAAATCTTTAATGGAACCTTGTACAAGCATTCAATATTGTAATCATCGTATATTCGTTTTTACTCGACTGATCAGTTTATTTCATTTTATTTGGCTTTATTTAATGAGGGTAGCCTGGTAAACTCTAGAGAGAGTTTATCTCCCCCAGGGCCCTCGACATTACAACAAATATATACAAAACCACAAAAACAATTTTCAAAAGTGAAAATACGAATAACCACATATGACAACTGCCACATTTAACAGGAAAAACAAGAAAAAATTAAAATTCTGCCCAATATTGTTTTAAATAATTGCTTTTAAAAGAGACAAGTGTCTCAGAAGATTTGACTAAGTCTTCTGTTTTCAACTTATTCCATTCCATAGCTCCCTGTACTGACCATGTGTTTTTAAAATCATTCAGTTTGGCTCTAGGGATATCAAGCTTATATGTATGATACATTCCGTATGTATATATTTATGATTACGCCTTTAAAATCAAATAATTACATGTTTCCATCCTTTGCGCCCTCAAACTTTAATCTGTTTCCTGTTGTGTTCAAGAAAATCAAAACACGAACAGAAAACTCGATTTTCTCTGCAAACTTTAAATGTTTCCGCACAGGCTGTAGACCGACAAAAGGCACATCTGAAAGACACTGGACCATAATCACTACTTGTCTGAGAAGTCCTTTAGCGATGAAGTAATCCATGTTAACCTCTAAGATAGTGATGAATTTGACTAAAGCTTGAGTAGTTTTCAGTCTTGTCCCAGTGAAGTCATTTGAATAAGATACGAGAATAATTATGTGCCTAGTTATAATCACTATACTATGTTGCTGAGTACGGGTTCTGCATATTCTGCGTTGAAAGACACAGACGCCCAGCCTGAACACAGACCAACTTTTCCCCACCCCAAAAGAAAAAAAATGTCCCAGTTTGGCATTTCAACAATTATATTATATCACTGATTTGTTTCCAGTTAAAAAACAAAATCCCGTTTGGATCGGTCTTCAAAACACCATGACAGAAAACAGCGATTGGGTATGGAGTGACGGGGCCCTACTGACCTATGACCTGTGGTTAGATGGCCAACCGGACGAAATCAACGCTTGTGGGGCCAGCCAGGGTCTCTATGGCGACGCGGGCTTCCTGAACAGTCCTTGCAGAGAACCACAGCAATTTCTTTGTGAATACAAACTCGGGGGTAAGTATGAATATATTTGACAACAAAACATAGCAGACGAATCTTTGGCTGGGAGGGCTACATACAATCTCACAAAAGTTGCACAAGAAAGATTGTTGCATCACTTTCTGATCTATATACTCCTCTTCAGAAATAATGACGATTTAATCAAAGGTTCCTTTGATATAGATACAATGGTGAATGAAGGAGATCGTGAATAAATTTGAATGAACATTATGGTTTGATTATAAAAGGGGAGAGAAAAATAACTGAATGTAAAAACGGTCTTCATTCTTCGACAGGTGATACGAGTAAACCAACGAAGACAGGTGAGTGTCTGGAAACATAAACTGCCGCATTTGACAGTATTTTCATTAGCTCTCACCCTTGAAAACCAGTTATGTTGAATTAAAAAGTATATGCCATGGAAAAAAATTATATTGTGTACAATACGAAATGTTGTACCAGTGACAAATACAGTCTATTCTGGACTTAAATTTCATAATCAATGAAAAAATATTAGACATCTCGGACTTAAAGACTGTATCAAAAAAGTTGAAATTTCTAGTGCTAGAAACTGCATCAAAAGTTACAGCTGAGCTTTAATCATCCAATGTGTAGATTAAGCCTTTTCGGTGCATTGGGGTTAAAAATACTCTTACCACAAACACAACCATGTGCAGAGTTGTGGGTACCGAAGTTTTTCTACTCACGAAAAGCTTGATATTTTCCGACTTTGTGAGTAAGATATACCTTATCGGCTCGCTGATCATAGACCGTGTTACTTTCATGAAATCTTAGATTTTCTACCTATTGACCCTATAGAGAAACCAGACCAACCGGCTGCGCCAATCGAAGATTCCATGGAATACTTACACAAACTCGACAACGGTGAGGAGTTTTTGTCAATCTATTGGTGTTAATCTGTAGCTTAGAAAATACAAGTTCACTTACATGGAAACTGACACAGAATAAACAAAAATCGAATAGATTAATAACAGCGCACAAAAGTCACTTTATCATAGCAAGCCGCGCGTATAGTATTGAAATTCCTTGACCTTTTGATCTGTTATCAGAACCCTGTACATAGATCTAAAAGGATCACAATCGTACCACTATGTGGCGCGTGATCGTCACCAACTGAATGATAATGTTAACGGTTGTTAATCTCCACTTTAGGCCAAACTATCAATACCAAATAAAGCCATCATTTATCTGTCGATGAATACATGTCTACCCAAATAAAAAGACCAAGGCCCAATAGACAAAAAAATGTCAAGTGTCTGTCAACACTATATATATATATATATATATATATATATATATATATATATATATATATATATATATATATATATATATATATATATATATTTTCTCCATGTGTTTAATCGACACTTTCTCTATCTTTTGCAGCTATCATAGCGGTCATTGTCATTGCTGTTGTAGTCACGGTGTTTGGTATTGGTGGCGTAATCGTCTACTGTGTCAAGGCCAAGCGTTCGTTCGTCCACCAGAAGCTACGTAGGGATGACGAAATGACTATTATAGAAAGCATGGATATATAAATGTCTGATTTCAGCAGGTTCAGTGATTTGCTCTTCATGCTGCATAGAATATATCAAGCCGCCGGGGTTATTTTTTTCGCAATCACTGTCCCCAGGGGAATTCTTCACCAGAATTTTTCAAAGGAAAGCGGTGATTTTTAACTCGGGGTCACACAAAAAATACAGCGCAGCCACAACTGTACAATGCTACTGATGTGTCATGAGAAAACATGACTGAACGTCCGCTTTTGCCATATATGGAATTATGCAAATCAGCAGTGACTGAATGACTCTTATGTTTCGCACTTCGGATGATCTCGGCAGTTGGTCGTTTTGAAACGATGATATGATTAATGGGGAAGCCACGTTACAGTATAAATATGTCGAATTTAAGAGCCGACGTTCAACAGGTGGTTATCTTTAACCATCTGTTTGGAAACGTGGAAATTCCTTGAATTTTTTGCATTGCTGCCTACATTTAAAACTTCTTTCGAGATATTTGCTTTCATTTGAACACATACTATATATATGAACAAGTTTTCGGTCGGTACTTATCTGTTATTCTCATCTTTGCTTCGACCATTCTGTACATAAACTTGTCTGTAAGTGAACTTGTAAAGGGCGCATGCGCACACGCCAGACACAGGGAGTTGAACATTATATGTATCCAGCTATGTAAGACGGACACCTGTTTTCAGTCCCTCGATAAAACTCTATTATTTTAGCCAATTTATATATGTATTGATAAACTTATTTCAAATACCTTAAATTCACTTTTTTAAAGCTATTTTATTTTCGAATCACAATGTATCTGGTTACGTGTTGATAAAATTTGTGATTTTTGTGTGCAAAGTGTAGGCCTATAGACACGCTAAAATACGGTCGTTAGGCCTCAAGTTGTGGACGACTTTTTTATACGATTCATCGGCCCTACATCAACAGATGGGAAGGCAGTACGAAAGAATTAAAGCTCGGGCTTCGTTGAAACGTAAAGAAAGAAAGAACTTCAGACGTCGACAGTGACGCCAGATAGTCAAAATTGGCACCAAACGCTTCTTCATCATACGTATTTCATCTCAATATTGAGTGATAAACTGCTTAAAGAAAGCGAAAATAAAAATAAAAGGTCAAGCCTTGTACTGACAACGAAGTAGTGCAAATATGAATGTTAAACAAAATGTTTGATATTCATGGGATACAACTTGTGTATTTTTCAATTTTGTCTTTCAGATTTTCATTTCAAGATTTGCAGTGACCGTAGTGATATTGTTGAACATTTCTTGAAATTTTACACGACAATCTGGTGTTATAGATTTAGCATTAAATTGTGACTTACTTAGACAAGCTAAAACTTGTGATTTAATTCTCAGATTGTTTTTCTTCCTTTATGCTGTTGACTTTCAGTATCTTGGCAATTTCAGTAACTTTTCAAAGTTAAAAAAGTTATTAAAAACTTAATTGATTTAAACAAGTAATGTCTTCGTTCAAAAAGGAAATTCGAGTGAATGATTGGTATTCAATGAAATATATATGAGAGAGCCGGGGATAGGGGGAGAGAGAGAGAGAGAGAGAGAGAGAGAGAGACAGACAGACAGACAGACAAAGACGGAGACAGACAGAGACAGAGAGGGAGAGACACAGACAGACAGACAGACAGACAGATATATCGACACAGGCAAACAGGAATTGTTTCACGATCTATGATAATTACTGCGAATCTGACGCGGGAAAACAACGGTGATAATATGCCGGTTTTACGATTGATCGTTTACATTCAAAGTTTAACCGATAAGGTTCGGTCGGTCAAAGAGTAACTTTGCGTTGACCCTTGACCTTCCAAAAATACATATTGAAGCGATGACTCAGAAAGGCACACCTATGTGAAACTTTATGTCTTTTTTGTGAAAAATCTTGATCAAGATTCTAGTGTGTTCCGGTGATTTTGCAGAAGGTAAGTTCACCTCTGAATTTGCCCTGTATCAAATTATCAAAAACTTTATCATAAACGTAGCATTTCACCTTTATCAGCCTCTACATCTTCATCGAGAATGAAATATAAACAAAGCGACGCCATCTTCGAAGCAATGCATATCGTTCTGCAACTCAAAATTTCAGAGTTTCAGGCCTTGTTCATCAAATGTGTTTCCTGTTGGTATAGTAAAAGAAAAGTACTTTTTATTCGTATGACCGGTGTTGTGTATATGTCGGCGAGAAGGCCTAAATGTAGTATTGCGTTTTCGATGAAATGCTATAGTTGGTGAGCGACATTTCTACTGGTAAATCATTAACAGTTTGTCGGTTTTAATGTGGCACTCA
>LD355518.1:103184-120182 GCA_001465055.1 Ptychodera flava | reverse complement strand
ATCATTGGATCTTCATATTTTTCAAATTTCTCAAAAGTGTTCGGTGCCCTATGGTTGAATGTTGCAATATTGCAAAATATTCATAAAAACAAGTGTGTAACTTAAAAAGAAATTTAAAAGCAGATGAGATTACATTTGCAGATTAAATCGACATTACTTCACCATCCAATTATGCCAAATTAGTTCCAATCGTGTTTACCATTACCTTGTACTTGAAGTAATTTTATGTTATTATTTATAACGTTCTGCTTTAGCATCGAGCACTGTAATTTCTCAATATATATATATATATATATATATATATATATATATATATATATATATATATATATATATATATATATATATATATATGAGATAATTGGGCGCGTTTGTGATGTAGGCATTTTGACATACTTTCAAGATTAGGGAGCATTCTTTTTTTACGGGGAGGGGGTTCGATGGAACTTGAGCGACAAATGGAATGTAAAAAGCGACCCCCATTCAAATCAAATTTCTAAAATTTCACCCCCCAATTCATCAATTGTAAAATGTGACACCCCCCAAAAAAAAATCATCGGATTTTGTTCGTTAACCCTTCGCACCCTATGCCCCTCGGGTAAATAACTGAACCCTTCAAAAGTGTTTGCAAGAAAAAGAGTTACCCACCCTTGTTTTCAGGCACAAAAAACAGGGAACCCCCCAGATGTCACAGTCTGTATCAATAATATCTTAATTGACTTATTATTTCCCATTTGACCTTTGAACTGTCAAAGAATCCTTCTTGAACTTTACAAATAATCACTTGGGTGAAATTCCAATATTTTGTTTATCAGATCTGCTTTTTCAAACATAATATTCTCATCACGCACATTTATATCAATTTTCAAACGTTTTTAAAGCACAGATTTAGCTAGTTTTTTGTACTGTAAAAATAATTCAAATTTTCCTCACAGACCATTATGTATAGTGAATCAACATTTTTGGTGAAATTCCAAAATCAAATTTCTTGCACACACATAATATAATAATAATAATTCATTTATAAAGCGACTAAATCTACACAAATAGTGTGATCAGAGACGCTGGGTAAATTACAATCAATAAAAGAATTAAAAACAAAACAAAAAAACATCAACTTACGAAGAGAACAGAAATTCTAGAAAATATATCAATGCAACATGTTTGTGATATTACGTCATTATTAAGTGTTACCTAATATCTCAAATTATTGTTATTACATCCTTAGACCAATAAATCGGTTTCTGAAGAGAAGAATCATGAAGACTCTCATAATAACGCTGTCTTGCTGTTTAGCAACGGCATTCGCTTCAAGTAGGTTGCTTCACTGTGTCCACACCCCGACATCGCTGATAGCGATACCCTATCTTTGTCGATGTTGGCGTTTGTTTTCCGCGTTTGAATGACACACGGACAGTTTTATTCTCGCGCATCAGTAAATTTCAAATTGTCTGATGTCCGTTGCAATTGAAAATGTAGTGGTATTTCCAGCGATGATTTCTCAAACATGTCATCTTTGCTCAGAAAACTGATGGTTTTGTGGGAGATGAAAGTCTGAAGCAAGAAACACTTGTAGCGCCAAAGCCTTTAAAATGAAAAGAACGATTTCCATTGATCGTATTAAACACTACTGAACCAACTCAATAAGTCGTGAACAGGCCTCCTCCATTCTAATATCGAAATGCTATGCGAAACTGAATACTCAAGTGAATTTTGACCCGAAAAATCGCAAAGCTGCCATTTGAATAACATGACCAACCAGAGGGCAGAGGTCAACAAAAGCGAGTACTGTCGTATATGTCGTGCATAGACTGACAAAACAAGAAATTGAGGAGGAAATAATCAGGGGGGGGGGGAAGGAAAACTGTGAAATGAAACTAAATATACTATAACTGCAGTCTGTCTATCTGTCCGTTTGTCTGTCTGTCTGTATCTCTGTCTGTCTCCGTCTCTCTGTCTCTGTCTCTCTGTCTCTCTGTCTCTCTCTCTGTCTCTCTGTCTCTCTCTGTCTCTGTCTCTGTCTCTGTCTCTCTGTCTGTCTGTCTGTCTCTCTCTCTCTCTCATCACTCCTTCAGCTTCTTGTATGGACGGCTGGACCCTGTTCAACTCTTCATGTTACAAGTTCTTTGAGTACAGTTACGGGGAAAGTCACGCTTACGCAGAGCTCACTTGTTATAAACAACACAAGGGATGGTGGATACATTTAGCCATCTTTGAAGACCCGAAGGAGTATGATTGGGCTTATTCGTATCTTCAAACGCTTGATAATTGTAAGTAAATTGGATTGTTACAGTTTTTTTACAAGATAGTGATAGAGAGCAGGGGACTTAATTTTTAGAATAAGTATTACATTTATAATTGTTTACCTGGCTCTTTTTAAGTCAAGAAAGACATGGGTACTTGGATTGGAATAACAAGAGATACCCAATACACCTGGAAATGGGCGAATGGTGCGAACGTGGCGTACGGATGGGCAGAGAACCAACCTAGCGGCAGTGGTGTTTGTGGAAGTATCAGACGAGATACCGGTGGCTACAATGACGACAAATGCTCCGCTATCCGCCAGTTCTTCTGTGAATACGAACTGAGCAGTAAGTGTTCCATTTCACGGGGAAAAATTAAATTTCGCTTCGGAGCATAAGAGACATTTTTTTCTTATGGGTTGGTTATGGTTTTTTAACAGACGGAATTGGAATTATCTCCAAGTATTTCTCCAAGTATTTGCTTAAATTTTATGTGTTAATGTTTTACTTTTAATATTTTAATTTTGGTTAATTTCACTACAAATGTGGCCAAAATATGTTTACTTTGTTTTCCATTGCTGTAATGCACTGCTTTAGAACGTTCTCTGGTCAATCATTGAACGTTTTGAGTCATTATCAATGTAAGTCAGTGAAAAATTGTATGGGTGATTGTAATACAAACAAACAAACAAACGTAATTAAAATGAAACACTTAAGTTTGTCAAATTGTTGTGCCTCATTTCTTCAAAAGTTACATATAATGTCTCTATAGCGTCTGACTTTTCGCGGAAACCATGTAAGTGAATTGGGGGTTATTAATTCGTCCACAGATCTGCCAATCAAAGCTACCAAACTGCCGTCTCTATGCCCACAAGGTTGGGACTACTACGATTTCTCGTGCTACAAGTTTATTGGTCATGAGCAAGGTCAAATATACTCGCAAGCCCAGGCTGAGTGTAACACCTTCCAAGTAGACACCAAGACAGCTCACCTTGCCAACATCCAAACGTCGGAAGAATATAACCATGTCTATTCGTATTTTGAGACACTAGAAAATTGTAAGTACTCGCCTACATTTAGAACAGATAAACACTGTATCTGCTTGAATCCTATTACTTCAGATTTGTACATTCTCGACATTTTCATATTGAATATCCATCGGTTAGATCCCAGAAAACCACTACAATTGTCTGAGATTATGTCGAACTTGAAAAACCATGAAACTTTCCTCCAGGAGATCTTTAGCGGTCTCGCAAGGTTGTCTGAGTGTAACCAGGATAATTTCTGTATATTTCCCCATTTGGCCAAACGTGTGAAATTTGTACAATAATAGCTTTATACATCGTATGAATAACTTAGTGTTGTAAGGGTCTGACGAGCAGGGCGACTGATGCTCAGTGATACAGCTTAACCCTGCCCATTTTTAAAATCTTTCTCGTCGGTTTTTCGTCGGCTGTCCGTGAGTGCAGGCGGAATGCTGGCGCGTGCATCTCTGAACGCGTAGAAGCTTACAATGAAATTCCTGAAAAGTTGGGCCATGTTTATGCTGTTCAGCGTAAATAATTTAGAGACTGGAAAAGCTCTAATTTGTTTAAGTTTGCATGATTAGTATAAGCTTGGCGTTCTACCTGACGTTTTGAAAGTATGCCTGACATGAAAACAATTACGGTATATATACATAAACGTCGACGTCGGGGCCTGGCGTCGGGGTTATCCGACTGGACATATATTGCACATACATAAAATACTACTGACATTAAAACCCTTTGAGCGCAGAAGTCAATTTTTGTCACCTTCATAAAATGTACCCCAGTCAATTTTTTCAGATTTTTGCCAAAATTTGCTGAAAAACTGTAGCCAATGAAATGTGATGTCAGTTTGGTCCAAAATTATCAAAAAAGTTACAGAAAAATTCATAACTATTGGTAAAATGTTGCACTAAAATTTTGGGGGAAAAATTACAGTACTCAAAGAGTTAGGTTTTATCCGCGTGTACTGTGTTGTATTTCGTAGTCCACGGAGAGATCGGTGTGTGGGTCGGTCTACGGCTTGCAGACGAACACTGGGTATGGGGAGATGGTACCAAAATGAATGCAGACACCGTCAGACTGTGGGCGCCAGACGAACCATCGTATCGCGGCCGTTGCGGAAGTATACATAAAGAAGCAGGTGGCTTCAGTGCTGCGGCTTGCGATCATGTAAAGCAGTATCTATGTGAGGCTGAACTTGACCGTAAGTTACACCGACGTTTCACATCCTAGTTCGGGATAAGGATTCATCAAAATTCCTAATTGGATGATGCCGTTGATTTGCACTAAACATATCAATGAATGGCAGTTCAATAATCTGCTCGGGAGATTTTCTGCCATGATCCAAAAAAGCTGAGTAAATGAGAATTCGGGTGGTCACTACACTAATACTTATAAACTTATTTCTTTATATAAACAATTATATTTGACACAAATTGATACACTGTATGGCATAATATCGTCGGGAAGTGCCTTGACATCTCTTCTAATCATTCCGAGAGACGAGAGTACCCTCTGTCGATGTTATTTGAACATTTTCGATAAAAAAGTTTATTGAGTACTTTTGCTGTTAAACCATAGACCATGGAATGAGACAAAGCTATGGCTCAACAGAGAGGAAAATTTAAAAATATTCTTGATATGTTTCCTTCTCTTTTCAGTACTGACGACATCGAAACCAGATCGTAAGTGTACATGTTGTTAAACTTTTACACAACATTTTATTGTGTTTCTTCATTTTTAATTTCGATCAGATCATGACTTTGGCAAAGATAAACCCGTCAGTCGTGATTGTCACGTCATTAGAAAGAACGGTAAGACTTCAAAACTGTTGCCCGATGGGAAAATCCATCCGCTTAACTGAGTATGTTTTCCGTATCCTTGTTTATTAACAGCTGGTGAGCAAGTTCCAGAATCTTCGGTTCATAAAGGCAGTAAGTATGAAAATACAAATTATTCGGAGCTAAGCTATATCGGGCAGATGAAAACACTATCCTCCCAATTCCTTACCTGTGCCAGGGCTTGCCTTTTTCACACAGTAAAGCAAGATGATTTGATAAATTTCTGCACTCAAATAGCGACAAAGCGTCAAATCACAGGAACCTGCGGCATCGAAGCTTTTTCTAACGAATATTTGGCGTGGAAAACCAACGATAAAATCTGTCCGCAAAATTGTACAAAAAGACAGTGATTGATTGTTATCAATAGTAGCACAACTTTCTTGACTTAGTTGTTGCATAGACCTTGACAGTCTACTGTCTATGGTTGTTGACTGATGACCTTCCGTATATTTGTGAACTTCCCTTTAACCTCTATAGGTAATGTGCCAGGTCAACTATTTGTAACCACTCCTAAACCGTTATACACGTGTGTGAAGACCTCAAAGTGGTCCCCGACTTCAAAGTGGTCCCCATCCTAAATGTCCGGAATTTTGAAAAAGTAATAAAAGTGAGCGCATATATCAAAAAGAACCAAAATAACTGATTAGTATTGGCAATGTTACAAAGTTCAACAACTTTATGCAAATATATGAATGAAAAAATCCCTGGACTGCGTAAAAATTTAGTTCAATTACAACTACGGGGACCACTTTGAAGTCGGGGACCACTTTGAGGTCTTCACACACGTGCCATAGTGCGACTATGATTCTTACAAGTAACAAATATACAAACTGATTGATATACACTGACTAATTAGTATCATTGTGTCATTCTTTTTTTACTATTCACAAAATTATATGTCAAAACAGCAACGCCGTTTCTTTCCTAATTGCAACACTTTCCTGTCCGTTTCTCATGCTTAAAACAGGTATTGTCATGTTGGTTGTCATCGCTGTGGTTCTAATTGGATGTGTTGCCGTCTTGGTGACAACCATTGCCGTATGTCGCTGTAAGAGAAGTCCTGGGGACAAAGGTTATACATTACACAAGTACAAGAAATTAGGATATGCCGTGAATAGCGACCAAATATAAAATACGTCTGCACTCTCAATATAACATAGAAAACGCATTTTATGTAAAAAGTTCAAAAAAAGCTCTTACATTATAGCCCCCCCCGTTTTGATGTTGTTTTACCTCTTTAATCTACGCAAACATGGACGACTTCAATCACCTTGGTGACTAGAACATAGTATTGTTTCGGTCTGCTGATATGACACGATGATGTGACATATTAGAACAATTACGTATTGTATGCACGTACCAGGACCCCAGGTAGAAAAACTTGACCAGTCATGTAAAGCCATGAGTCATGTTACGCGTAAAGCGTAGATACCTATGGAATAAATAATACCACCCAAGCTTTCCAGAAACTTCGATGGATGTATGCAAATCAAATAATTGTCGGGATTTTTCTGGACATCTTGTCTCATGGCGACTGCGTGAAAAATTCTGAAAATTTAAATGAAATTTCCTGACCAAGTATTTCATGACGTAGAAGATGCGGAGTTTGTACACGGTGTTTACAGTCTTGTTCAGTTTATGATTTTGTCTGCTTTTGATAAATAAGATTATGTATGAACGTACGAGCATATTGTAGTCTTAGTATTGTATCTATAAAGCAGTCATACGGACAATGTAATAAGTCTTTTTCGTCTGTGAAAATTGGATGTTACATGTTTTCTATCAGTAATGTAAGTATCATAATTCTCTGTCCACATCTAAGAGTTTTCGCTCGTGGTCACAAAGAAACAGATATTTCCATGGGAGATGTTGCTGAATTATATATAAAGTGTTCATAGTAAACAACATGTGAATACAGTGTTTATTCTGTGTTCTTCGTACTCAGTCAGAAGAGTACCCAGCAGGCGATGACGTCATAAGTAGACGAGTCACGACCCCTGTCTTCAGGACAATGACACTACACTTTATAATTCTTTGTCGCCCGGTTACAGGTAGTCAGGTCTAGCTGCCAATATACTGTTTATGAATAATTGATCTAGTCACTATAGTTCGATAACTATGTCTTTTTTACAAAAAAAGAAGTAAGATTTCGTCTTTTGTCTTTCAGTTGATTGAATATTTTTTCTATATTAATATGTTCATTTGTGGCCGGAAAAGAAACTAAAACGTGTAAAATTGAAGAAATAAAGAGGTAAATATTATATTCGCAATCCAGCTTTGAAATTATGTATGTTTAAATTGTTCGGCTTTGCTGAGAAGAACACACACACTCCACCCCTGCCAGTCCTACTTCTCTGGTAATTTCTTCAGAGAAGTTTCTCTCTCAACAAGTGAAGTATAACAATGGTCCTTACATCATACACACAAGTATTTATCTAGCGTGGGAGTGTAAATACTTCACGCACGAAGCGGCCTTCCTATGCGTAGTGTTAGGGTCAGTATACATTTTCAAAATTTCAAGCACATAGCCGCCACTATTTTTCTTCTTCAAACTCTGAGAAATCACCGAACGACCTCTGGCTTTTCACGTCAAAAACCACGCCGTTCTGTCCCTTGTATGTAAACAGGCCATGCCCTTGATAATCGAATTCCAACAAGTGCTAGTCTGTGAATACCGTCAATCATTGGTATAAAGTTAAACTTTAACTATGACATCACCGTATAAATATCTGCCGTGGCAGTAAGCAGCGGTTGGTCGTTGTTTGTTCATACCATAAATTTTGTACACCTACGCCGTTTTGCCGCTACTGGGGCGATAATTCTTATTTCATGTCACCAGTACAAGACGCAGGATACTTCAACTGACGAAATTACTGTACGATAAGGAATTAATTCATCCATAAAGGTATGTTTTAGTTTTTGAAATCGTCTGCACTTGTATTTCAGTGTTAATGAGTGCCCTCTTCTGTGTCACAAAACGGACTTTGGTCTTGTGTTGCCGCCTGCACTTCTCTCTATATTTGACTCAGGTTTTGGACAAAAGACTTCTCGTTTTAAGGTGTAAAGTGGAACCTTTATTCAACTTAAATACGGTTTGTTCCAGATTTTACAAAATATCTTGGTACCAAGCAGCAATTGTACCCGTTTCTATACCAAAAGACTCTACGCCATAACTTTTCACAGCGCCCCCAATGGCAATGATAGCGCAGGTTGTAATCACGCGCGAATATCGCCGTTAGCCGCTTCCCTATTTTTTCACAAATGAAACAAAAATACAACCTCTTTCTGAAACTTTGAAACTTCGTGTTTTTTCCTCATTTTGAACGTGAGGCTGAAAAGAATTTATTCGCCAAACTATTCTTTCGTTTGTCGTACCGACGTTCAAATCGACGGGATGGATAAGCATGAGGACCATAGCATGTGCAATTGAGAACATTGAATGTATTTTCAAATCTAAAACCGATAGGAAATATTTCTTCTGATGTAGTGTAATTGAATTTGTTGTAGTTTGGTTTGCAATGATCTCATCGAAAAGCTTAATTAAGGTACTACAGTTGTCAGGAGAAAATATTCCAGAATCAATTGATTAGTAAAATATTAGTGTGGTTACCTGTTCAACATCCGGAAATCGCTGAACTTACAAACGAACGGGTTCTAGATGAGAAACAAAGATTGGGCAAAATGTTTTACTGATTGTTTTGCTCACTTTCCAGATAAACACACTCAATAATGACCTTGATTATCTCACAAACATTTGTATTTCATCATTATTTACGGAACCAATTACAAAATCGTCTTTGTATAGGAGTCGATACTCCGTTATAAGACTTTAAAGTACATGGACTTATATGCGAGGAGCAGCGGTCTCGGCATGGCATGGCAAGCTCCCATCTTGTTGACCTTCAGTAAGCTTTCAGTACAAGGACATTACAAGGCCAGTTTGAAGCCTTGAGATAAAAAGAAAACGTTTCGTCATCGAATCATTATCAAAACAAATCATGGGAAAACTTAAACTAAATATGTAATGTACTCGATTCATTTGATTTATTTAATTTTATTTTCCGTGTTTCTACGGTTTAAATAATTCTCCCACCGTGTGTGTAACACCTATACAGACATGTAACCTCTGTATGCACATCCCTAGGGCTGTGGAGTTAAGGTTGAACGGAAACGCAAAGGACAGCAACACTTAGTGCGCCATGCAGTTAAATGTGATCAAAAAGGAAGACATTGTTGTGTGATGCTGTCGAAGACGAGGCAACTCATAGCTATTTTTCGGCACTGAATAACACTTTCGGAACCAATTAATGCAATTTAACGGTCTTCTTCAGAGACTAAGAACAAAGCAATGACATTTCAGAATTTTTTATTGTAAACTTCTCTGTTGTGTGTGAAAATGTACAGGCTGATCCGCGATTAACCGCACTTACAATGTATCGTGTAAGATCTTCAACTACCCACAATACAACATCATGTTGCCTGTACCCGCTTATAAAACAAAATGGCGACGAGTTGTTTCACCACTAGTTAATACACAACCGAGCGACCTGACACCTGTTGAACTGGAAGTCTTTGTGTCGTCCTCAGTGGCATGTGTCACTCATTTATTTGCGTTGGCGGGATTGCTGAGAAAGATAATGTCAGAATATGGTTAGGGAAATTTTGTACAAGAAAAAAATAAAATAGATTAGCGCCTATGAGAAAACGATTCTCAGTAAACGAAGTGAGAGGCAGCGCAATTCAGGTATGTCGTTAAAAAATTCAACGACTGAATTTTTATTGTGCCTTATTAATCTTTTTCATCAATTTACGTCACGGTCAGCAAACATGCGCTGACGTTCTGAACAGTGTCCATCTTTAGTAAAAACTTCTCCTTTGTACCGCACAGGTATGGACGGGACAATTTAAACGTCAGTTCCGTGAAGCACAGCGCATAAGTCGCAATCATTCCAATATATGCAACAGCGTTAGATTTTAGGCAACATTCTTTTTCGTCATTCTAGTTAAGTGAGGAAATCCGACGGTTTTCTAGGTATGTGCTGGATTAGTTGCGTCCAAGGACGCTAATGAATGGAGAGCGTGAAATATTAATTTTGCGCCAATTTTAAGGGTTGTGACATACATATGAACCGGAGGACTTGGAAAAGACACTATAGGCTAGTCTTCATTTGCACCGAGCAAAACAAACAGTTCTTTTCAGTAAAAATGGCAAAATATTTAAAACTGCACCGTTTCATGGAGCCATACCACACATGATATGTTCGGCTATAGTTCTAAGCACATGCCTCTGTTTCTAAACCTATCTTCACTGGAGTCCATGCGTTAATTGTGTAAAATATTCCAATACCATCATCGCCGAGGAGTTCAAACACTAGTTTGTTTGTCTTCAAAACAGGAAAACAATCTGATATTTCCATGTTTGGAATCAAACGCATCAACAGCCATATTCCTAGTCACTTGTCACGCCTAACTAGCATGCGAAACTAATTTTTTTTTGACACACGTAATAGCATTTTATCTCAACGATGTTTTCACGCATGCCTGTAGAGCGTCCAATTTTATCATCGAAAAAATATGGTTGTACGAAAAGCCATTCTAAAGAGCGTTAAACGTTTTAATCATTCAAGGAAGGACTGCTTGTTCTAAGTCCAGAGTAAACAAGTAATTTGCAATTTAATATAAAAAATATTTACTACCCGAGTCTCAAAGACTTGACATTGCATTCATGAAAGACTTGATGTGCTGGCTGTATCGGACAGTGGCATGTATCCAGCCTTTACAGATGAATAATTTAGTTGTTGGGCCCCGGGACCCATGCCCTAGAGATATCTAATTTATTGTTTGCGACAAGCACACATTTACGACTGGTTTATCCCCGAAAATAATGTGACTTGATCACAAAGTGCTCGTACACAGTTCCCTCATGGAAGGTTGTGGTTCGTACGAGTGGTTTTAGTGTATCGTTCATAATTTGTCTGTCGGTCAATGCCATCAGGGTTGTCGCAGAACCGTCTGAACTCAACGTGGTGGCGTATGTTTGTTTCTTCGGTGTCATGGTCTGCTGTCATCGATAACAAAGATGAGAAAACAACCAACCACCCTGACCTCATCAGTGCCTAATTTCTATCGATAAGCGTTCAAATCAGAGCGTTTGTCAAGTCACGCAAAAACAACTTGTTGCCCACCTTGACATAAAGGGGCTTGTCACGTTTACGACAAAGACGTTTCTCAATTTATTTCTCTAAAGGGAGAGGGGATTGCGAACATTTGAGGCGATGTTGAAGAACTTCTTCGAAAAGTTACCCTTCCTAGACTGTCGACAGCTACATGTGCAGTGTTGCTCTTTGCTTCGCTTAATATATATAATAGAGAGGAGTCGGTCCGCTTCGAAAGTTGGCACTATTTTAAGATTAGAAGAAGAACTTTTTTCACAAACAGGACAAAAATAATACAAAATACACCAAAAGTTACACCAATGGATGGTTTAGAACAACATGTTTCTAATATTACGTCACTATTGAGAGTTACTGAATGCCTTAAATCATTTTTATTACATCCTTAGAGAAATAAATTCGTTTCTGAAGAGAAGAACCATGAAGACTCTCATAATAGGGCTGTCTTGTTGTCTAGTAGCGGCATTTGCAGCAGGTAGGTTGCTTTGCTTTGTTAATGATTAGCAATATGTATGCGTTGTAACACACTGCTCATCATCACATTGATGGGGATATCTTATCTGTATGGTTCCGTCGTTGTTGGCGGATAATGTTCCACTTTTATCGCGCCTGCATGACACAGAGACACCTTTGGGATATTATTTGTCTCGTGTAGCGTTACATTTCAATACACGTAACATTTGAACCCAGATAACTGGTAAAATCAGAGTGTCCTCAGTGACCTCTTGTGACCTCTCAGCCTGAAACATTATCATCTATGAACAACATTAATACTTCTAATAACACCGAGAAATTGTTACTAGGTGCTTAGAGTCACGGGTCTGCAGATGATAGGAAATCGGCGTCATCTGCGCTCATAATACAATAAGCTCTTCCATTTTCTTATGATTTTTGTTTCATCAAATGATCAGTAAACTGAATAGCTGTGATAGATTGAAAAAGAAAACTCATTGTATATGATGAGTACTGACACAGTGACAAAACGATTTCCAGTAACCGGACTAAATAAAACTTACCCAAGTTGATGCAATAAGTTAAGGGAAAGGTGCCTCTCTCATTTGACTAAGCTTATGGCAGTTCCATGCAAAACTAACAAAGAATGAATTCTGACTTTAAAAGCCGTCAAGCTGCCACCTGAGTCAAATGATCAACAAAAGGTCAGAGGTCAAAAAGTGAGTACTAAGAGAGCTAAGTCACGGCGACTACGCTTATTGGAAGGCTGTATGGCATAGAGTCAAACTTTTTCAGGTTTCAGTGGAGAAAATGACATGATAAACGACGACAAAATCCGGAAGAAAAGTAATGGTTTTTCTTAAGGAGAATGGACAAAAGAAAGACCTGTCATTAACGGTGGATAGTACCATAAACATTGATATTCATTCATTCATTCATTCATTAATTCATTCATATTTTGTCTGTATGTCTCTCCCTCCCTTCCCCCCTCCCTCCCACTCTCTCTTTCTCTCTCCCCGCTCGGTCTGTCTCTGTCTGTCTGTCTGTCTGTCTGTCTGTCTGTCTGTCTGTCTGTCTGTCTGTCTGTCTCTCAGTAACCGTTGCTCCAACACCAGCGGCATCACCCGTGCCACAGTCTACTCCTTGTATAGACGGCTGGACCCTGTTCAACGCATCATGTTACAAGTTCTTTGAGTACAGTTACGGGAAAAATCACACATACGCAGAACTCACTTGTGATAAACAACACAAGGGATGGTGGATACATCTAGCCATCTTTGAAGACCCGAAGGAGTATGATTGGGCTTATTCATATCTTCAAACGCTTAATAATTGTAAGTAAATTGGATTTTTAGAGTTTTATTATACAGTAAGACTTATGGAGATCACCCTACGTTTATCTTACTCGTCTATAGGGATGTAAAGCCATACCACTACCAGAACTGTTCATTTTTGTCAGTA
The DNA here is from genome assembly GCA_001465055.1 of Ptychodera flava. Lineage (NCBI taxonomy): Eukaryota > Metazoa > Hemichordata > Enteropneusta > Ptychoderidae > Ptychodera > Ptychodera flava. Next base: position 106,983 of record LD355518.1, on the reverse strand, counting down.
TTTGTCTGGTGCCAGTTACCAATATTACAGCTGTGCTTGCTGCGGCGAACTAGTGGTTACTTTGCGCGTGCGCGACTGATTCGTCCCAGAAAAGAGACAAAATAAATATATCTCTGAGTAACGATTTTAAAAAGTTGAACTTATGGAATATTGCAGCCATTGCAAATGACGACCTGACCGCTACATCGTTCAGCGGGCCTGATAGATATAGATCATCAGCTTTTGTAGATGGATACATGAATCTACAGGCTGTTCATAAGAAAGAAGGCAAATGTAAAATGAAAAACGATATCACAGAAAAAAATCACCGACAGGGAAAATATAAGAAGGCAATCCTTACGGTTTAAAATCACACGTTTTCGGGTGTTAGCAACTGGCATGGTTGTAAGATGTAAGGTTGTCTTCTGCAAGCAGTTATGGTCAGCAAGAATGACTTCAATGCGGACAGGATTTAGCATTGTTGAAAAACAAGGATGTTCAGTAAATGAAGTGAGAAAAAAATTGTATACTCGGTACGAATGATTGTTATGTTTCTTTATTTCTTTCAAGTCAAGAAAGACATGGGTACTTGGATTGGAATAACAAAAGATACTAATAAAAAATGGAAGTGGGCGAATGGTGCGAACATGACGTACGGATGGGCAGAGAACCAACCTACCGGCAATGGTGTTTGTGGGTGTATCAGAAGAGACACCGGCGGTTATAATGACTACAACTGTTCAGCTGTCCGCCAGTTCTTCTGTGAATACGAACTGAGTAGTAGGTGTCCCAATTTACGAAATCAAATTGATTTTTTTTTTGACGGACTAGTCATGGTAACTAAGAGATAGAAGAGAAATATCAGTGGTGTTTCAAAGACTCAAGTGTCTAAATTTACAATTTTTTTTATTATAGTAATGTTTTGCGCTCTATTTTGATCGAAGCCATATAACACGCACCGGCAAGTGTGGAAAATGTTTGTGTGCACTACAGGAATGCTGTTTTAGCACGTTATTAGCTTATCATAACCTGCTTAGAATCATTTACGATGTAAGCCGGTGAAATGATTGAATTATGATAAACAAACAAACAAACAAACAAACAAACAAACAAACCAATAATTGAAACAAATTGTTGTGCCTCATTTCTTCGAAAGTTACATATACTAGTAATGTCTCTAGCGTCTGACTTTTTCGTGGAAACCATGTGTGTGAATTGGCGGTTATTAATTCGTCCACAGGTCTGCCAATCAAAGCTACCAAACTGCCGTCTCCATGCCCACAAGGTTGGGACTACTACGATTTCTCGTGCTACAAGTTTGTGGACCATGAGCAAGGTCAAATGTACTCGCAAGCCCAAGCGGCGTGTAGCACCCTCAAAGTCGGCGATAAGACAGCTCACCTCGCCAACATCCAGACGTCGGATGAATACTACTATGCCTATTCGTATTTCGAGACACTCGATAAGTGTAAGTGGGCCTACTTATCAACATTTGTACGAGAATATACCACCGTCACTATACCTACTGGTTTTAGTCCAGTTGTACCATTTTACATTTTCGAGCCTTGATTTCAATCGTTTTGATCATTTAGGACGCCCGGGAAATTTCCTTTATAGGGAGCCCAGCACCGGTCTGGCAAGGTTATCTCAGTGTTATCCGACCATTTCTTCATATACTAGTATTTAGCATAGACAAAGGTGCGAGGTGTGTACAATAGTTACACATCGCACTAATGAATGAGCAAGTGCTACTAATTTTAAGAATCTGACAAGCAGTGTAGCCAGTAAAACAGCCTGACCGAGCCCATACCCAAAATTTTATTTGTCGTAAAACTTCAAAACCTGTACAACTGACTGTCTGCAGATACTCTATGTAACGTGCGAGAATGCAGGCGGGATGTTGGCATTTGAATTTCAAACGTGTAAACAGACTGTAAAAGCTTACATTGAAATAATTTGTTGAACAGCTTGGCCATTTGGACTTCCATAAACATACAGGAAGTCCTCTTTTGTTGACGTGCACAAGTGTGATGCATTTACACAATTCGATTATTTTAGTTGGCCTTACATGCTTATAACGTTGGGTTATATGATTTCAGGAGTGAAGTTTTAGATATTCCTGTCAGCTATCAACAGTATGTATGAAATGCGTAAGGCATGTTTTTGCTAATATTTAATACTGGAAAATTTCCAGTTTTAATTTGTTCATCCGCATGTCCTGTGTTGTATTTCGTAGTCCACGTCGAGATCGGTGTGTGGGTCGGTCTACGGCTTGCAGACCAACACTGGGTCTGGGGAGACGGTACCAAAATGACTGCAGACACTGTCAGACTGTGGGCGCCAGATGAACCATCGAATCACGGACCTTGCGGAAGTATACATAAAGAAACTGGTGGCTTCAGTGCTGCGGCTTGCGATCACGTGAAGCAGTATCTATGTGAGGCTGAACTTGACCGTAAGTTACACCAATATTTCACATCCTAGTTCGGGATAGGGATTCATAAAACTTCTTCAAAATCCTGATTAGAGGATATACTGTTGATTTGCACTGAGCATATCAAATATGAACGGCAATTCAGTAACCTGCTCGGGAGATTTTCTGCCATGATCCAAAAAAGCTAAAATCCTGATTTATAAGATGTTTTTGATTTGCACTGAGCGCATCAATCATGAATAAACTGAGAGATGACAATTAAGTAATCTGTGCGAGAAGATTGTCGGAAAAAATTTGCAAAAATTACATGTAAATCCATGGGCATTTAGTTGCTCAACGTGGTAATAGACCTATTATAAATTTCTTTCTTTAGGTAGTTCATTTTTGAAATAACGCAATATCTGTGAAACTGTCTGGGCATTTCTTTTCATATCGAGAGATAAAAGTACACAATTGTCGACGTTATTGGAATATTTTCGACAAAAATCGATTGAACATGTTTACTGTCGAACCATAGACTCTTACATAAGACAAGCCATGGCTAAAAATGACTAAAATCTTGATAATCTTGACATTCCTCCTTTCCTTTTTCAGGACCAGAGACACCAAAACCAACTTGTAAGTGTGCTTATTGTTACACTTTTTTCATAATTCACTTCGTCTGGGATATTCAGGTCGATTTTATTTTGTTTCGCCGTTTTCAATTTCGACCACGGTTTGGAAAAAGCTGAACCCGGCATCCATGACTTCAATATCCACTGAACGAACGATACAGGGTCAAATGAAAGAAGGGTTTCAAATTTGCATGTGTACTTGATATGGTGTCCAATCTGTACCAAAATTACTACTTTCTATTTTACTATTCTGAATTAAACTCTTTACAATTCAACCTTACTTAACCTTTCATAGAAAGTCGGGTTGTAAAATTGAATTATAGAAATTCGAGAGAAAAGTCGAGTTGTAAAATTGAATTCAGAAAAGTAATTTGACACAATTCACTTAAAGGGAAACCTAAGTCCAGCGACTTTGACCGTTTATCCCTTCCAAAATCACCCTTGAGTAAAATGCAGCTCAAATTTGCAACATAATTGCACGCGCCATAGACCCGGTCCGTTTCTAAGGTCTATGCACGCGCTGACGACTACGGCGCGACGAAAAGAGAAGTTGAAGTAGACGACATTTATGGAAATGAGCTCGGAATTCCATGGGCGCGAAAGGGCTCATGGGAGAAGCGTGCGTGACGTCATCGGCGATACAGACGATTGTAGCTTGCAGCTGGAGGAGTACTATGTACAGTTCAGCGCGTTCGTAAGATGACTATGGAGAGTTCGGACAGCGATATTTCTGACATTTAGTATTACTTTTCCCTGACTGAAATCAAACCAT
>LD355518.1:70505-84924 GCA_001465055.1 Ptychodera flava | reverse complement strand
ATGCACCAAAACAGCCATGTTAATTGCATCATTCAGTTGGAGTTTTCGACATGACAGATATGCAAGATATCTGGATGTTTTGCATAATGTACTTATCATTATGAAATCTGACATTCATATACAAAACATGACAAAAACCTGATCCCTGACCGGGCAGTTCGACAGGCCAAGCATCGAATAGACCTTTTTTATAACCTTGGAGCATGTCTGAGCCATCAATAAAATGGTGCGTCGTTGACCAATCAGGGCATTTTCACGCCTGTCTCCGACTACCGACCACACATCTGACTTGCATATCAGTGAAGGCAGCTGCACTTTACCAAAACACTTTTTAGGCACTATTCCAGATCAAAGATGACATGAAACCCCTAATACTATATATTTTTCAGAGGCAGAGAGGCTTAAGTTTAGTGTGGAAGCAATAGTTTACTCGAAGGATGACAAGCTTACATATTTGGGGCAGAAAACCTAAATTTTGGCATTAATGATGACATTAATATAAGTCAAAACGTGATACTATTTTATGAAATTAATATCTCACTTGAAACTCGAGTATAGGCCTACATGTATTTACAAAACGACAATTTTGTTCTTCATGATCTATTATCATTCTTAAATGGCAGAGGTCGAAAGACTGACAGAAAACGAAACTGATGATGTAATAATACGACAGCAGTGAAAAAAAATTCAGTATTTGCTCTACAGCTCATTAGGTTGCGTTTACAATACTGCTTGGGGAGGGGACTGGAGGAATTCAAGGAGTTTTGAAAATTCTTGGGGTAGCGGGGGGACTTGAAAGTTTTGTTCTGCGTATAAAGGGGCGGGGAGAGATCTGAAAATACCGGTAGTTTGGCTGACTTCAGTGACTTCAATTACAGAAACGCAAGGCGTCGCAACGTCAACCTGATATGACTATCTACAGCCAAGGTTACGTTCTTTCAAAAACAATGTCGACGTTTTTTTGCGGAAATTTGCGGGAACCCCCGAAAAGAGTATAAGTAGTGTGACTTATAAATAAAATGTAGAGACGAACAAATGTTTCCGTACTCAATTTTTTATGCGTCCGGCTGATCTTCCTACTTCCATGACGTAATCAAGCCAGTTCTATCTGCTGAGTCCGCGTTCCAAATCAGTGCGATAAAATCACAGTTGCGACTGTAGTGATGCATAACCGGCCTTCAGGGCCGCGTATAGAATAATGGAATTAGAATAGAATTATTCTATGCATACTACGCGGCGGCCGGTATGTATCACTCCACTCGCAACCGTGGATCAAATGTAACTATGACGTTCAGTGTATGAAGATGTTCGGGAAAGATCAGAAAGATGACTTTAACGTCACTTACGTGAGTCCACAGCCCGGGTCTAGAGTTCAAATTTCGAGAAGGGTGTCGATCAACGAGGTTACTGCTTTGCCCAAGCGCAGACATTATTATGTAAATTGTTCAGCTGGCGGTGACGTATTTCATCAGACAGGTCCAGGTCTAAAATCAAGTCAGGACTAGCAAATTAATCATAAGAGTGATTGTTATAGTTTAGCCACAGGGTATTGCAAGCAACATTCGTCCAGAAGTTACGCATGTGATCAGTAAATGTCATGTATTAAAGGTCTGTGTTGGTGTCAGATTGTCTTGCAAAGAAATTTACTCATTAGATTACAATTTCAATGGAAAACAAAAGGCTATGACACTCCATAATCCTCTTACAGACAAGAACAAACTTGATCCCGGGGATAAAGTCCCTGACCTTTAAACTTTTTTTCATTATACAAGCCTTACCTGTGCCTGGTGTGTGCCTATTACTTTACCTAAGCTATCTCTCTGTAGTATTTCAAAGAAAACAGTCTATATCTGTTAATTGCTTCCCTGATCCCCTTCATCGATCACCAACATGGCGGCTTATCACCCTGACCAAATAACTTGTCCGTCTACTACCTTAAGAGCTGCTAGACACAGGTAAGGCTTGAATAATGAAAAAAAAATTAAATATTTATATGGACGACTTGAGTGTATTCTTAACAAATTCGAATACAGGCTGCAATATCGGTGGTGTTTTTGCTTAATTAGTCCTTCTGCAAAAGGTACACAGAAATCGAAAGATGTTTGCACTTGCTATTGTGGTGTATATGATATCATTTTCAATAGCAAAAAGACTAACTGCATGTGTATTTTTTCCAAATCACCGTTGGATGTGTAAAATTCCTTCTGTGTATCTCAACGTTGTTAAATTAGATGTTGTTTCTAAGAGAAAATACCTTGGTTTTGTCTTATCTGATCGCTTTAGAGATGATGAAGACATCGAGCGACAGACGAGATATCTTTACATTTCAGCAAATATGTTGATGAGAAATTTCTGTAAGTGTACGTTTCATGTTATTAATGTGTTCTATTTAAAGCCTTTTGTTATCAGCTATATGGGGGACCACTCTGGAGTAATTACTCTGTGGCTGTTAAGCGTAAATTGAAAGTTGCATACAATTATGCTGCACGACTCCTATTGGGTTATGAAAAACGGAGTAGTGCGAGTTCAATGTTTGTTTCTAATAGTATCAATAACTTTGACACTCAAATGCGTAAGCAGATTTATGGTTTGAGACCGCGACTTTTGAACAGTAGTAATACAATTGTACGTATATGTGACTTACTGTACTTTAAATATGATATAGTTAAGGTTTAGAATAAGCTTCTTTTTGTTTGACTGTTTGTGATTCTTTTCAACCAATATGCAAGAGAACAATTTTTCAAAGAGTCTGTAAAAATTCGCAACATTTAAGCTTATATGGACTTTTAAGTCCGAAATAAATAAACAAATAAAGTTTATATTTCATTGATCATATTCATAACTTCTCACGAATATTGCTTGTAATGCCCTGTGGTCTAGCTGTGGGGGGGGGGGGGGTCGGCTGTGTCTACGCGGGTCATCAAAAGGTCAACCCCGCCACGGCGACTTTTGATGGCCATACAGCCGACCCCGCCACAGACAGCTGCGTTTGTACAGTTAGTTTGTCTTATTGCAAGTTCAAATTTAAAGTGCTATGTGCAAAGTGTAGTCATCCTAGTATTACCAGTTGTTGTACACACACACACACGACAAAAACTGATCCTTTACTGTTTTCTTTACTGTGAGAATTCTGTATAAAAAAACGCAACATGCACTAACTGCTTCAGAAAATCTTTTCTGATACTCGAAATACGTAGCGTTTAGTTCCCTCGGCAAGGTACTCAGCGCTTGGAAAAATAATCGCAATCATACCAATCCATAATCCAATAACACTAGGTCAAAATTTGTAAGACAATATTTGTAAACATAGACACAAAACAGCACAGAACAGACAGTAAATAGACAGTACACAAACAAAGTCAAATTCATGAAAGAAAGATATATGGACGTCTGGCCAAAAGACCGAGAAGTGATGTCAGGTGTTTCGAAAATAGTAAGCGCATCCTGCCCCACATGTGGCACCCGCCATATATCAATCTATAAGTCAGATAGGTAGTGGTCAATAACTAAGGTCCCATGTCACCGATGCCATCAGTGATCATTTGTCGAAGAGAGATATCGTATTTATCAACCAGCTTGCGATACCTGCCAAAAAAGCGTTTGAATGTAGAGACAAGTCTTGCTCTGGTGTAACCTTGATTTAACAGTTTGAAAGAGAGATGGCCATGTCTCTCTACAAAATCACCATATGAACTGCATGCTCTTGCATATCGAATAAGCTGGGAAATGTATACCCCATAAGCAGGTGAGAGTGGAATATTACTGATGAGGTGTGGAAAATTAATTATACTAAAGTTGAAATCATCTCTCTTGTCATATAGCCTAGTAGAAAGGTGACCATTAGAGTCAAATTCAAGTAAAATGTCCAGATATGAAGCAGAAGAGGCCGTTTCTGTACTCTCCTTAATCTCCAATTCTGGAGGAAAAATCATAGCGAGATATTTACTGAATTCAGAGTTATTCAATGAAATAACATCGTCTATGTACCTGAGCGATGGACCTCTTTGTTGATCAACTACATATATTTGCCACTGGATAAGTTGTACGGTGATGATATAACGATGGAGTAAAACGAATAATTCAATGATTTTTAAAAATCTTTTCCATTTATATCAGGAATAATCCAAGAAACAAGTATAGGGATTGGCCGATTCATAATTAGCCCGCGAAATACCAGAAATGCATCGATTAAATACCTGTGGAATTATACTTGGCCAGACCATAATATTCCAGGGAAAATGCTTTTACATGTATCAATCTAGATGTCATGATCACTTATCTCTTGCTCCGCCTCTATAGACCACGTACGCCCACTCAAATAGAAAATCGGAAAATGGCAAATAAGACATCAATAGTCGCCAATTCCTACTGAGTTTTAACTTGTAAGAACAATTTGCAATCTTAAATAAACAAAAGGGGTATGTTTCCAAGATAATCAGCATTTACGATAATATTTTGCAAAAGAAATACTGATTAGTAGCAAAGTACCTTTCTCACAAGGGTTTTGTCAATTCCCATAATTTCGGTGGTACTAAAAAGCACTTGATCAACAAAGTGGAAACGTTTGAAAATTGATTATTGGCACAGTATCTATTTTCTATTTGAATGAATGAATTAATTGGAATTACACCGCACTGGCTGCAATGTACCACGGATTGTAACCGAACGGTTACGTTACCATGTGGCTCTTCATAAAAAATGTCGTCAAATGTTAATGTTTATGTGCTAAAATCAAAATGCAGAGTAAAAGTTCCACATATAATCGTCTTTGGAGTATTCTGGCATTGGCAAGGAAGCTTTGTGTATGGGAGATGCCAACTCATCCGGGAGAGTACATGTATTAGCGATGATAGTACTGAGTTACAGCGCTTAACTGGACCACTCACATCCTTCAACCGGCTTCTCTGAGCAACCTCTCTCCGCATGTGGATCAGCACAGGTAGCAGGACAGGCCGATGTTGACAGTCGATCGGTAGACTGCATGAAGTTTGGCAGTATTCTATGCATCAGATGCAGTATTTCTGTAAATCCACACACACACGCAAATGCATACTCGTATCTCTCTCTCTCTCTCTCTCTCTCTCTCTCTCTCTCTCTCTCTCTCTCTCTCCAACATCCTTTTGGTCAGGAGGTCACAAAGTTTAGTAGTTCATTATCGTAATTCAAAAGTCTATGTAATTTTACACAATATACAAGTTGGTGTTTCAAATCCTCGCCTATCCTAAGACTAAATTTGTCATTTTTGCTATCGAGAGTTCGAAAGTTTACGATTATTGCATTAAATAGATAAGGGTTATGTGTTGTTTGTAACATTTGCATTTCAATGCTTCAGTTTTGTTTGCAAATTAAAACAGAAAAAAGTATGAAAAAGCTATGAAAAATCTTTCGAAATCTTTTATTATACTTTCAAGTATCTCCTTTGCGATATCAGTATTTTTCATGTCTTACTTTAATGTTCCCGCCCCTCCAGTGGTCTTTAGGCTGCGTTCAATAAAAATGGTGGGGGGAGGGGAATCGCGACTTAAATCTTATTTTTTCGGATCCCTTCTCTCAATACCCTCAAAAATTTTCAAGTCCCCCCGTCTATATGATCAAAAATTTTCAACTCCTCCCCCAAATTATCATATAGCCACATATTTATTAGGAATACACGCAGAGTAAAAATAAACATGTATTGCGTAGTTCTGACGCAGATGTTCGACACGACCTCTTATCAGCAGTTTATAGAGCGACATAACTAGGGCAAGTTCTTAAATTGATTCATTTTTCAATGAATTAGTGGACTTTTTGGATTTATCAGTCCAAGCCGACTTGAGTTTATCCAACTCTGGCCAGGTCAATGGCACCAGCTGAAAAGCACACAAAACGACAATCATGAGAGAGTATACAAATTGTGAATTCCTGGCTACATTTTGCAAATTGTGAAAAACTGAGCACAGTGACCTACTGCAAAAATATTTTTTCCAAAGGTACTAGACATATACAACGTAGATGGTACTTTAAATGTTTTACAAAATTGACTGGGAGGTAAAAATAATCCATCAAATGTTTTAATCTCAGAAATTCGGGTGTGATGATGGCAACTTTGGTAAAAAATAAATGATTCCATTTAGTCACACGTTTTTCCATTTAAATTAGAGTCTTTAGTTGTCAAAGGTTTACTTTTGTGCTATTGTAAGATGAGATGTGAAAATTTCATTCACTGCATCATAGACCATGGAGCGAGACTGCATGAAGTTGAAATGAATGGTTTTAGATATTGATTTTAAGTGATTTGAGAAAAACTGTGACTTTTCATCGCAGATTTGTATAAAATCAAGCATGGTGACCCCATCTTGTTTCTCTAATATTTGATTATTCTCATATGCCAGAATTCAAAAGTCCATGGTAATTGTTAAGTCTGCTGGTTTTCTATGTCTTGCTCTCTGGTCTGAGCTTGTGAACAAGTACACTGTATGTTTCACTGTCAATTGAGTGTCCTATGACCCAAACTCTTCTTAAACTACACACGGGCCCTCCACAGGAGGGACCGTGAACTACATCAGACATCAGCGCTATCACTGTCACTGCGGGTATGCAGTGATAGTGACACTGCCCGTAGGCAGAAGCAGGGCAGTAGCTGTATAAACTTTGTATTGTTACAATATTTTTGTTCAGTTTATACAACTGTGTTTTTGTTCTACTCCCTAAAGCATGTTCAATTGTCCAGTATTCAGCTTGCCAAGGCAGCCCATGTGTACCTTGCTTTTGTATCATTGACGAATAACTTTCAGTCTGAACTCTAATTCAATTATCACCAGTATTTAGACAAACGGGCTTTGTTGACAAACTGAATATTGTGTTTTTCAGCATGCTGCAGAGAGTCACCAAGAAACTGTATTTGATACATTGCAACGAAATATTGAAAAAAAATTATCAACAGTTGCAGCTGCTGTCCCATTATAAGGCCAACATTGTTTTCACGAAAATTTAATGGCATTCACACATTTTAAGATTTTTTTTAGATTAAAGTCATAAAATGCGACAAAACGATTCTAGATTTTGTTTAATTATTACTAACATTAGAACCATTTAACGATATCAAAACGTTGGGATCCAAAATATTTTTAGACCCCATATAGGTAGAGCAAAACTTTCAAGTCCGCCCTCGACTATCCCCATAATTTTCGAATCCCGGGCACTTGAATTCCTCCAGCCCCTCCCCTCACCACTTTTTGTGAACGCGGCCTTAGGAACGCAGCCCAAGTCTGTGTGGTTGATACTCGTACTCCCACCTCCCCTGTCCTGCGCAAAGACGTCGCTCAGGCTGGTTTGAATAAGTTACACCTCATTGAGAATTATTGCATGGGTTCTCCTCTTTCTATGGGGTGAGATTAGTGCCAAAACAATTGTGTTATCATTATTTTATTATGTTTACATTATTTCGTTTTCTCACTGTTTGCATTTTTAGTTTATTATGTTTGCTTTCTGCACAAACGCCTTGGTCAGTTATACCGGTAGACTGAAAGATCCGTCACGCGAGGGCGCCCTCTACGCCCTCCCCCTTCTTACCGTAGTCTCAGTAGACTGAAAGATTCGTGATGACTGAAGATTATAGTGAACACACCTTTGGTTGCGTTCTAAAAGGGATTTTCTTAGACAGCTCTAAATAAAAGTGGTGGTATAGGTGGGCTCCCCAGGTTACTAACAATTCAAACAAAATTTATTTGTATCCACTCACCTTCAGTCTGGCAAAGATTCCTTCGTATATCATGCTCCAGCCTCTCCCACCCTAAGGGAGCGTCCAGATATTACGGGCGGGGCGGCAAATCCAGTGGGGTCACCTTAAATTTGAAAACTGCAAAGGTGGTTTATGTATTTTTCAAACAGCTCAGAGGAGGGTCACTTAATGTTCATAAGTATCCGTACCGTCAAAAAGCAGTTTCAGTGTTCAGAAATATATTCTGGGAGATAAAAATGATTTGCTGCATGATTTCATTCTTTGAAGTCATTTAATTGTAAATCTGAACAAAAGTACAATTATCTGTCACATGAACATCTTGATTGGCAACTCTGAAGTTTGTCTTATTGTAAATCGAGCTCACTGAGGGCATAATAATAATATTGGGTTCTTATATAGCGCACATATCCACAAGTACATGTGATCAAGGCGCTTTACAATTATTATTACCCCTGGTCAGTGGACCTAATATGATACCACTCAACTCCCTGGGGAGCAAACAACAGCTCACATGTGCAGCCAATAAGCGCAGCAGAGCTAAACGCACACATAACAACCTCTGTCCTACCAGGTACCCATCACTCCTGGGTGGGGAGAAACAATGAGGAATAAAGTGGCTTGCTAAAGGACACAACACCACAGCCATGCCGGGGCTCGAACTCACCATCCTTTGATCGTGAGTCCACTGTTTTAGCCACCGGCCCATGATGCCTCCAATGAACAATTCCTATTTCTTACATATTAGACATATAGCGAGTTTTGTCAGGGAAATTATTTAACAGTTACCCGTAGACTACTAGTACCATGAAAAGTGAAATTATACTTTTAGGGGAAATTCCAATATCATAATCGTTGTCAACATCTGAACTTCCAAATACCCTATTTGAATCAAGTACATTTGTATCAATTATCAAACACCTATAAAAGCACAGATTAATTTAGTTTAGCATTTTAAAAAATATCATATACGACATAATCGCTCAGTCAAAACGATATTTCATTGCAGATGGCTTTCCCAAGCTTTGGAGTTCAAAAAATCATTTCATTCGGAAAACCCCTTAGGAGTATATAGTCATTAGAAGCCGGTTCATATGTTGAAGCAGTGACGTCATTTTGTGTCGTCACTGTTGACGTCATCTTGAAAGCAACACTGCTGCCGTTTTGCTCGCCATTACCAAACAGACACCCCCGGGATATTTGTCATTCCTGACAGCCTATTAGCTACAGTTTCGTAACTCTCAACTTTCCCCTCCTATGTATACATGAGTGGGGAAAGTTGTGTTTACAGTCACCTGTGGTTTTAACCGCTCTGCGTCTATATAGGGCCTATGCGCATCATGCATATGTACACACGTCTATGATGCGCATATACAGACGCAGAGCGGAATAGACCACAGGTGACTGTGGTTGTGTGCTGAAGATTTGAAACTAGAATTCATAACACTCATTTTACAGGCACAGATACTCATATTGGTCATATAATCCTATAATCGTTCGTCAATAACGTGCTAATTGTGATTTGAGTTGACCTTATTGACCTTGTAGTGTTTATTGATTGCAGACTTAGTTGTTTTAGTGTAAGGTGCATGATTCTAGTGTATTTTTCTGACTAGAATATCTTCGACCCCTCATCCGTTTCCATGGTTACATATATAAAAGAACTGAAAGAGGGTGGTCCAGGAGTGACGTCACACATGAGTCGCCCGCGGAGCCAGCAGTCCCATCGCCATTACGTAACGCAAAGACATATCATAGTTAATCATTTATTTGCCACGGTACAGCAAAGAACGGAAGAGTACCTGATTTCCCAGAGTCAACGCGTTTTGTGAAGAAGGGGGACAATTTTGGAATATTTCCTCAAAGAAAGTGATACATCTTTCATTAAGGACAGTTTAGACGTACTGTAGGGTGTGTAGACAAGCATAAAGGAGGTTAGACGACAGTTATACCTGTTAAGGTGAGTGATTTCGAGTTGGGAAAACAGGACACAGCGATAATCCAATATGGCCGAAGTTCTATTGGAGTGTAAGGTAAACTTAGAAACAGACACATAGTTATGACAAATTGTGTGCAAGTTATGTATCAAATTCACAAGTTATGTGCCCACGTATTCTTATAAAAGGGGCCTTGGGTGAACTGCAATTTAACAGTATACCGTGGTGATATCAACGTAAAACAACTTCAGATTTTCTTTGACTTTTCCCCAGGTCTTTTTTCCGAGATACGGCACGTCAATCTCCGTTTGAAGTGATAGCATTGTCCGCGGAAGATTAGCTGAATTTATACAGAATTAGTTAGCAGTTCCTTTTAGCATCACGTTTACGTTATTTCCAATATAAATCCGTATCTAAAATCAGCACCGATATATATAGAAATAAGCCGTCTAATTATGAGAGATATTATTTTTAAAAAAGGCTTCTTATCGCCGATGATGTTTCATATTTTGGCCTAACTCGTCGCCACTTTAAGATTTGCACTACGATATAGGAATCATGCGCGGTTCAGAAAAATGAATGGTACTGGCAATGGTAGTGATTTTTTACCACTGAAGTAAGCCAGTGTCCAACAATCAAGACATATCCCGGAAACTTCTGCCGTAGCGTGAAAACGAAATGACGAGATGAAGAGAACATCGTTGCTATTTGAATACAGTATATGGGTTCATTAATTAAGGCCAGAATTAAGAAGCCGTTTTAAGCACTCGACCTTTGACCTATAACACTCAGGTGTCTTCGGCCCTATAGCTATGGAGCCTGAGCAAAGAGACAAGCTGAAGCAATACACTGCTATTTATGATCTCATATTGATGTCGGGATTTTGAAATGGGAGAAAAGGAGAGACAACGCGAATATTAAATCTAAGTAAGAAGACACATTGATACGTTGGCCATGAACTTGGTGTTTTAACTTATGTTCAACTGTTGACATTGTAAACTTTAAGTCACAAGTTGCGACAAGAGAGCTGATTTGAGGCTGTCTGCAGCATCGACGTTAAACATTGCCAAAACACAAAGACAGGGCAGTTCTGTGATGCACAGGGACAATGTGTTACATTTTTTGCCCGGACGTGAATTGGAAAAAACCAGACAATAATCTGAGTAATAGAAACACCCACAGTGTCGAAACTGATATAGTAATGGTGTCAAAACCCACTACTGTACATATGGATGGTGAGATGTTTTGTCAGGCGAAGGAGAGATCGATGCTTTCAACCCTTAGAAAATGAATCTGTCCAATTCAGTTTTCGTACCGAAACAAACCAACTCTGTAAGAAACAAAACTAAAAAGGAAGTAAAAACGATACATCAAGCGAGATTTTATATGAATACAGCCGTATGATATATAGGGTATGGCGTGGTTATAAACTTGTGCTATTCGAGACATACGTCGCTACCTTAGAATGCACCTACAGCAGTCGATCATCTTTAAATTTGATTGATGGGAAGCTGGGACATGTCATTTGATTCAATTTTGAGAGAAGATGCGTGACTGAGAAATATCTTCCAAGGTATGGTTTTCTTTTTTGTTTGATATGTGACGATGTAAAATTAAATGACAAGCGGATTAAATTCGAGTTGTTAGGGTTACAATTACATGCTCTGAACCTAGAGGTAGTTCATAGGATGAAGATATTGATGGTGCATTCTGTGCTATAAATTAGGTTTTCAAATTCATTCACCCACTAACACGATTGGAACTATTTTGGGATAATTGGATTTTCATATTTTTCAAATTTCTAAAAAATGTTAGGTGCCGTATAGCTGAATGTTGCAATATATAAAACAAGTGTGTAATGTAAAAAGAAAAGCAGATGAGATTACATTTGTAGATTAAATCGGCAGTACTTCACCATCCAATCATCCCAAATTAGTTCAATCGTGTTCACTTGTTGTAGCAACAAAAGATGATAAAATATTGTAAAACGATGTGTTCGTCGTTTGGATGTTCATGAGAAGCTGTATGCGTGGCAAATGTTTCATGACTTATCAACTTTGAAAACACCGTACCTGACACTTAAGATAATGATAATTACCCTGTTTTCTTGTAAAGTTCATCGTGGTTAGCGGTTAGTTAAGCAGATACATGCTGTATACTCTTCCGAACATAATGCTGAAACCGATTCACTCTTTGGAGACAAAAACAAACACACACAAAAAAAATTACGGAAAACACCCACAATATTATGCTCGTGCAGTAAACCTCTTTGAAGTTATGTTTATTGTTACTGTACAGAATACAGAATAGGATTACAATATGAGTGAACCTGAGAAAAATGGAGATGTTCAGACACAGCAGGAAAACCAGACCGACACACCGCCTAATCAGAGTGTATCTTCCCCGCCGTATCCTGTGTACAACGCGCCACCACCTGAAGGAACAGCGCCACCATTAGCTCAAACTGCGCCACCATTAGCTGAAACTGCGCCTCCAGTAGCTCAAACTGAGCCGCCACCTGCTCAACCACCCCCACCAGCCGGATTTCAACCCAACATGACTCCTTACCCTCCCGCCATTAACCAGGAACCACCTCCGGTAAGATCCTAAATTAAACGGATTCGTTCATTAAAAAGAAAAAGGGGCACACAAAAAACGATGAAAAGAATATTTGACATCTCGCCATAACTTTTAAAGCCTTGCTGTAAATTTTGATTGTCGTTGATTATAGTAAACAGTGTCCCGCCTATTTCAGAAATCATATATGGCCGGATCCAGTTTTTGATTGTCAAAGTACCCTGTATGTGTACAATGTCCCATGTTGTCGACGAGGAATGAATTTTAGCCCCGGAATAGAATTCATTTCGCGACAATAACGTTATATTATTTGTTGAGTTTGAAAATATAGTGCTTTGTATATCAACTGACTTCAGGGAAAAAGCTCAAATTGTGCTTGCTTGAATGAACATCAATGGTGAAATTATCGTCATCATTTACAGCTGTAACTCCGTAATTGAATATTGGTAAAAAAATAGACAAGTACTCACCAATAAGTAGTATTGCGTTCGCTTATAATTTCAAAAGTTATCTTATATTCATATTTAAGGTACTGGATACCACATCACATTTCTGTCACCAAATATTCATTTGAAGATCCAAAAACCATACTTTCACGGACAACTTACTGTTACACTATACTTCGTCTCTGGACATCTGAAACACTTTGCAAACACACAGCAAAATGATGTACATACCCAAGGTGTAGTTTTACGCCCAATTTATGTGCTGTAGTAAGATAGATTACCATTTATCTTCATTCAATTCGATTATTTTCAACGATGCTCGATTGTACAGCCATACCAACCTCCGATGGCTCAGCCGATGATGCAGCAACCAATGCCGGCGTATGGCGCCCCTTACGGTCAGCCGCCTCCAGGAACCACTGTGTACACCACGAGTCAGCCAGGGGGACCAACAACTTATGTCGTCACCGGACAGCCGCAGACTGCAAGGACAACTACTTATGTCATTACAGAGGACCCGTACGTAAAATCTTATTTTATGAACCAGTTGAAAACAAACAAAAGAATCTCCTAAATAAACAGAAAAGGAAGTACATAATCGCAATTCAACGAAATTATCTATATATATCGTGTACGACAACGTTGAGCGAGATCTTATGACACAAAACAATTCTATGGACAAAGTCATTTTAATTCTCTGACATGAGTTTAATGAAAATGGATAAAAATTGACGTCTGATTTCAAGGATGGGGTAACTTACACACTTTTCATTAAACAGAGATAATTCAACGGGTTTTAGATTGGTGGTCAATTATCTAATGTATATAAAAATGCAATTTTGGTATTGAAATATTAACATTACTTTGTCTGCACGATTTGATTTTTAGAAGTGCTAGTAACAGGTTATTGAAGAAAGAAACAAAGCGGACATCAAACGTACGGGAATCTTGAACTACTCAAAGTAACAATATCTATGTATAGACTATAAGGATTTAAAGAAAATAGAAGAATTACTAACTATTAGTTATAGATTAACTAATAATGGGCTCAAATCTCACATTTTTAGCTCATATTTGGTATGTATATTTAATTTCTCTCTTTAGGACACCGCCCTCTAGGGTCAACCATGGACTTCATTGTTGTATTAGCATATTCTTCTGGCCCTGGTTCTTTGTATGGTGCTGTCTGGTAAGACCAATTTTCAAAAATCACCTCACACATTTAAGGTTTACAGATTTTACGTGACATGACGTGAAATAATCCAAGAACTAGACTACTTCAAAAATTTGTGCAAATATAGAGGCGAAATTCTAATCTTCTGTATGGTGATAATTCACATGTCAAACCATAGACAGTATATAGACAAACTCTACTCTCTATGGTCAAACCTACAAGCAAGCAAACAAATAATCGGTCTAGAAACAAATATAATATGAATGAACGAATAATAAATAAATAAATAAATAAATAAACAAATAAATAAATAAATAAATCGGGTGTTGACAATTATAATATTGTTCTGTACTGACCCAGTGTGTAAGAGTCGTGCATACATGTAGTCAAAGAATTTGGGGTGAGAAAGTTCAGAGAGATGTCGACGACTATGTGTAGTTTTTAGCTCATATTTGGCTTTGTAAATACCAAAAAGAGCTTATATGATGAGTCGGTTGCGTCTGTATGTCTGTATATTTGTGGGTATGTATGTGCGGATGTATGTCCGTCACACACAAAGGCTCCCATA
>LD355518.1:46722-67706 GCA_001465055.1 Ptychodera flava | reverse complement strand
AGGAAAATCAAGTGCTCATCAAGTAAAGTTTTGTGTTAAATAAATCCCAAGTTTACTGTACACTATGCCCTTGAGTACATTTCACCGATTTAAACGCCAAAGAATTGCTAAGCTTATATCATGATGGACTTCCCTTGCTATCTCGTGTCTTTCACTTTACATTGTTGAATTCCATCTCATGGCAAAAAGTTGAACTTTGTCAACCTTTCTTAAAGCAGCACAACCGGGCAGTCTTCGACACGACACCTGTTCGAATTGTTCGCCGCAGTCTTTTCACCCTATCAGTATGTCAAACACTTATAAATATTAGAGCATCCGGGTTTTATGTTGTCAAAGTTGGAACCCGGAAACCGAATTCGTAGAAATCGCCGTGAGAAATCAAAAGAGAAAGAATGGTGGGAACATTCCACAAACTCAATGATAACAGCTCAGATAGCAGTTCGTACCATATGTAGTTGACCGGAACCTTGTCTGTGCCGGTAAAATGTGCCGTGGAACAGAAAGTTATAGAGTTTTTGCTCAAACTTTCACCAAGACAATTTCGAAATCAAAAATAAAAATCAGGGTCCTCCCTTCAAATCTTGGGAATACACAAACGAAGTACTGAAAATTTACAGATATTTGATATTTTAAGATGACCGTTGTACTACCTGTTAACTCCACGGGAAAATTCATAAAGTTTTGCGTTTCTCACCAAAACAAGTTGGCGAAAACTTCACTTTAATACTTCACAAACTTCAAAATTGTTTTACAAATTTAAAGCAGCAAATTTTTACAAGGTTTTGTTAAAATTTTAGAGTCCGAATATCTGTTCCCGAGGCATGCAATATCTGTCCCCGAGGCATGCAATATCTATCCCCGCACACATTATCTATCCCCGAAGCATATCTTCACCTTATAGGGGAAATAGTGGCAACTTTTGATGGATACAGTATGGTTTTGTTCTAGGACAAATTCGTATTCTTCTCCTTTTTCTTCTTCTTCTTTGAAATACAAACAGTATTAAGTCTCCCGAACGACAATGGTGATAAATTGTTTTGGTCTGGAAATTACATAGTTAATTTATTTGTCGAATTCCCGCTGATAAAACAAGAGGGTAAAAGCTGTTCGGGGTATGACCCCAACACCGTGGCAGATTTCATGGTTTTCGAGAGTAAGAGAAAGTGAAATATTAAACCAAGAAGGCGGAAACTTCATTGAAGATCGTTTCTACGAAGAGATGCTTGAGTAATTGCTTCTGAGAAAGAGCGGGCGCGGTTATCAGATCCTGTCATGTGAACATAAAAATCGGTCTTCAAGATTTGTGTGACGGAAATTTCCTTATTAGTATATTTACTCGAGATTTGGAAGTGCAGTAACCTTTTGATATCAATCAAGAATGGGCACTATAAGACTTTGGCGACTGTGGGCAGAATACCGACATGTTTTTCCCGCCATTCAAGATTTGACAAACCGTTCCTCAGTTTGTTGAGTACCATGGCATTCTTCTCCCCTAAGAATTCTTCACATTTTAAGGTCCGATAATCATGCTAACATCTATTTGTAAGATAAGAAAAGGCTACCCCCCTTTTTTAAAATCAGTTTGTTTGTTCCTATTTTGGACGCTCCCGCCAAAACCACAACGGCCATTCCCTATTGGCTGATCTCGTCGAAAGATTTACAAATTAAGAACATTTCCATAAAAAAATAAGATTCACTTTCATTAACATGGATACAATGATTGTTTGTCGATATTGAAGGGTCGTCATAGGATTTGTGACTCTAGCTTGTCATAAATGAACGAAAAATCGTAACTTCCTGTCATAGACTGGAGATATAAATCGAAAGTTTGCGATTTATCAATTTTCTGAACGTATTTTCACAATTTTCAATCTACAGAGAGTCTCGTCACAAGCAAGTGATATAATATGCCCTTGGTTAGCCTAGGGTGTAAATCATGAGTACGTTGGTAATGATGGTCTTGTTCACTAGTTTGTTCGTCTATTTGTTGGGTAGCGACATTGTAGCCAACAGTCGAACACTTCTCACGTCCACGTTAGGCTAGGACCCTGCATACTCCACGAAAAAAATCAATTACTGGATATATTCATCGAGGGCAAAGTCGTAAAACTATATTGTTTGCAGTCCCATTAACGGGTGCATTAGCACTGTTCCGCTAAGAGAAAAGTTATTAAGGAAATGATATTAATACCATGATTATTAAATATCAGCATTATTAATAAATTCATGTCGATATATCATCGGGTGGGCTTCTTTTGTCCACTTGACTTCAAAACTGATCTGACCCTACCTGAAAGTATGCAGGTAAAACTCGCACGGCTCTGAGTTTCCATGAGAGGGACAATCTTAAGTACAAATGAAAGAGGTACTTTGGCATGAAATTTGACGATATTTTTGACTAAGAAACCGTGAGAAGCATAGGCTGAAGAATTTCTTTAAATCCTTCGACATTTACATGTATGAAGCCTGAAGCAAGGAAAAGCAAACATCGAAAAGCATTTCTCGTCCAGGGCGAAGTCGAGAATTTTAATGTCCACCCACTCTATTAAACATTTGGCATCGCAGATTTTGAGGCGTGGCCAGCAAATCGAAAATGTTATCCTTCCAGATTGTAGTCATACAATATAAATTCAGAAAAATTACTGTCTGACGTATGGGTGGTATAAAGAACTATAGTATATATGTTCGTTCTTCTGTGTACTTGCTTGTTGATGAGAACTGAAAAAAGAGGTCATTTTCCTTCATGTTCCTTGTGGTGAAATTGTGTGCCTACAAGTGTGCTCTTCAAACAGCACATCCATGACGTTTATGGCGAGGCTGTAAATTTTTATTGCAATGAGTAACAACACTAGTGGCAAGTATTTTGAGCATCAAGCTGTTGATAAGAAATAGACCATTAGATTTTAGAAGAAGTTTGTCAGAGTAGTGGGGGGCAGAAAATTTTCAGTTTAAACTTTGTAGCATTGCATGACATTCATACCAGAAATTTACATGTACTTTGTTATTTTTCCACATTTTAATCGCCACCCCCAAGGTCTGGTGGTTGGTTCCTAAATCAAAATGGCTGCATCATGGAAAAATACAAGTTCAAGCACTGTCCTCAGTGCATGGCATGGGACAGTGGTTCAGGTACGCAGCCTTGACCTTATTTGCCAGTCCACTTATGCCCATTGATTGGTGCATGTATATATGTCAATAAGCTGAGGTTACCTATGTCTGAGGTAAACAGTCAACACAAGATCTGGGAGCCTTCTGTTATTATATGGGGTGGGCCAGAAGAATGGGGGGGGGGCATTTTACATGATGGACCACCCTAAATTTAATCCAGCCGACACCCCTCATAATAACTGAAAGTTTCCTAAACATGCTGGAAAGTTCTCTGATCCAACAGAAAACCAGACCTGATTTAAACATACATGTACAGAGAAAGTTAAGGGGAGGGGTGGAGGTCTGTGAGCCACTTAGAGATGAATGGGGGAAGGCCCAGAGGGGTGCTGAAGAACTAGGAATGTAAAATAAGGACAATAAGACAGCAACTCTTCAGAAAAGCAGAGTTTATTTTCATGTGAATAAGAGTCCAACCGTCTAGAAATTCAGCAAACAGGTACTATATAATCACTTGTTGGGTGGTGAGTTAGTTTCTGATAAAACGCTCTTGAATAAATATGATGAATAATATAAACTTTACAATTCTCTCAGTTCAGTTTGTTTGGACCACAAAATATACCTCTTGGTTGCAACCTGTTTCAAACAATTTCTTACATTCATGTCATAGAAGTAAATAGGTGCATTGTGAAAATTGGATCACTACTTGAGAAAAGATATTTTTGTTGGGTTTACAGCCTTAAGGTAAAGTGCATCTCGAAAATGAAAGGCTTCAACTTTTCCTCCAACTTCCATCAAGCAAACATTCAACCATTTTCTTTCAAAACAAGGAATAAAATTTGGGACAATCTTGCAAATTTTGGTACCAGAGACACAAATTACCCACCATTCAATACTTGAAATTCAAAATGGCCGCCATCCCTGTGTTATTTCTATTGAGGAAACTAAAATGTCCATTTTCACAAAACTGAGCTTGTGAAAACTTTATTACTCCATAAACTTCAAAATGAGCATCCACAAGAGGTAGGCGAAAAGAATCTTGTAAAAGTTTGAGAGTCCGAATATTTATCCCCGAGATGCATTCTACCTTAAAATTGATGTAAAGAAAGGTTAAGTGCAGAGAATCCTTTGTGTCACCTTCAACCAGCCTCTCTGTAGGGTCTTTGAACAGCCTCTCTCTGGGGTCTTTGAACAGCCTCTCTCTGGGGTCTTTCAACAGCCTCTCTCTTGTGTCTTTGAACAGATATATGAACAATTTCACAGTCTAATTGAATAAACTCAAGGCAATGTAAATATTTGTTTCAGGTGGGAGAACATATTTTTCTGTATATGTTGAAACCTTCCCTTACTCAAATTAAAAAAAACAAACTAGACATATACAGTGAAAAAATAATTAGGATTGGTATTAGTTTAGTGTAGGTGTCAGAGCAATTGTTGTTTTTCCTTAAAATCTGACCTTTGTGGATGTTGCGATTGCATCTTATACGAGCTGTAATTCAGCCCTTCACAACCCTATCATTGACACACTGTGTGGTTTTACCTGGTTGTTTTCCTCAGTTGCATAGGCTGATCATGTACAGGAAAACGGGGGTTAATTACTACACTCGGTCATGATGTGATGTTTCTGTTTAAATATACACATTATCCACTCTCTTTACTGTCTGACATCGCACTGTAAACAAATTGATGGATGGTCGACACACATAACTCAGTCCAAATTGTGCTAAGCCCAACGTAAAACGAGTCACACCCAGAATTTATCAAAGTGAAAATGAGTCTAGACAATGAAAACAATTACAGCAGAAAAGAAAGTCAACCTCTTCAAGTGTCAAAAGCAGATAAACATTCATCGAATTATGGGACGAAAACAAACCCAAGCACAGGCTAGCCCCTTTCCGGGCTAAAAAGTCTTTCATTTCTTCCAGCTGACAATAACCAGTTTGGGTTCACTGGAGGTTTTGTGCCACTTGATGTAGCAGACCAAACTTTACTCTTGTGCCAAAATTCAAAAGCCCCTGGTCATGTGAAAGGGTCATATAGACGATACAATGCACGGAATGTATTGAAAATGCATGACTCACGTCATGTGTGCAATGAGTCAACAAAGCTGGTGAATGACTACTTACATTTACATAGGGGAGAAGGGGGGGGACACGCAGGGTTTCTGCAAACAGAAAGTACATTAACATGTTGGTGCCACAAACACTTATTGAGGTTTTTGTGTCTCACACGGAATAGCCTATACAATTGTTCTAATACATTCAACAAGTGGTTGAGGAACGTTGAAGCATGATAACGAGAAAATAAACATTCACCAGATGAATTTGAAAGACAATTGACAATTTGGAAATATCTGTTAAAAACTGGTCTATCAAAATGACATGAGAGACACACAAATACTTATTCTTTCACCCTTAATTTTTTGAAACCTACTTTTTAAATTTCACTTCATCATTTTTAATTGTTTGTTCACGCTCTGTTAAGCCCTGGAACACCCAGTGAATATATATTTGTTAATTTACGTCAACCTTGCACGGTACTGCATTTTCACCAAGCTGACTCCGCCATTCGCCTAACATGATAGCCAAGAGCACAAGCAGTTGTCATGGTGACAAACAAAAACATTGGGGATGCATAAGACTTGATGATCAGCATGGCTCATAAATTTGCGAACAGATGGTGTCTGTGAAATGGCGTCTTCGTTGCCTTTGTTACGCTGTCATGCTTGGATGCATGAAAGGAAAAAGGCAGCCATAAAATAAACTGAGCATGCTCAATGAATTTAATTTGCCAATACCTTGGCTACTTAGAATTTGTATTCTCCATGTATGTCGAACACTTCTATACACAATACGTCTGCCCAACCATGACGCTTTTCAACAGTTTGTCAAAACATCATATTATTCTGTTCACTTATTTTTGTTCCTTCAGTTTCTTATCTTGAAGAGTTGAAATGCAACCTCAAAGGGCCAGTAGCTGTAACCTTTTAATGACCTTTTCACCATTTTTTGTTTTTAATGTCTACTTTAATGTCTGTTAGTGTCTGCAGTTTCTTGTCCCCTAACAGTGTTCAGCCGGTCAATCCAGCCTCAGTGTACATGTGTGAACTGGATTGTTATTGCTGACAAATCATGTGTATTCAGAACTTGGACTTCAACAGGTAGAGTGCATATAAAATATATAAACCCTTGTTGACAAGCTGAACACTAAGCTGGGTGTTGACATGCTTTAAGGAGTAGAACAAGAACTAGCGGTTGACGTACAAAACAAAAATGGAGCAAAAGTTGTCAAAATTTTACAGCCATACCGGCCTGTTACAGCAAGACTTCAAATTTCACAGCAATTTAAGGTTTTGCTATTCATGGTGTACAATCACTTTGATAATCTTTTCAAAAAGAAACAGTACAGAGATGCATATCACTCTTCAGGGGAGGTGGGGGGGGGGAGGGAGAACTTTGCTGAGCAGTGGTTACCATGGCAATGGAGAAAATCACCAGGACAACCATCAGTGACACTTATTGGGAATATGATAATTATAATAAAGTAATTAAGTTGTTATATCTGAAGGACAGTATTAAAACTTGCTTCATGGATAATATCAATAAATGTCAAAACTTGTGCCTCGATTATGGTAGTCACGTCAGAATCATATCAAGCTGACTCCATGACAAATAATGCATTATTGTATATTCATGAACAAAAAAGATGAGATGAACACACAGGTGCCTTAATGTAGAGGTGTAGCAATCAAGTATTTATATGATTTTGTCATCCGAGTTGTGTATGATAGTCGAATTTGTGTGCCAACTTTGATTTGCAAATGTGATACTGGAAAACTTTCCCTGATCCATACAAGGTGATAGTAAATTCAATGATCCATCCATTACTGAGATATGTCAATGTAACAGAAATTTAAATGAAAAAAAAAAGTAGCATATATGTATGATTCAAAAATCAATGAGCTATATATCAAAGCAACAGGGTTAAAGGCAAGGAATGTGGCGTCGTATTCTTTGTTGGTGGTGGGGCAGGGAAACTAAAGCGCAGAATATTAAAATGACATTTCTCTTTTGAAAAGCTGTACAAGGGCATATGGATTTACTGGACCTCAAGTTCTGAAACAGTTTCCTTTAGATCGCAGTACTGCTATCTGAGCTGTTGTGTTTTTGAAAGTTTTGATGCATGCTGTGATGGACTTATAATATCATGTGATGTAGAGGCAGGATTGCCTCACAGCGTAGTAACACTGCATATCTGAGGCAGAATTGCTGTGGTACATATATGTATGTTCTCAGTGATATGGAATAAAGTCACTTATTCCATTGCATGCCGGCACAGAACAATGGGAACAAATATACTGTCTGAGACAGATGTGATGACTTGTTACAATTAGTGGGGGCACACTGATATAATCTTAGGTTTGCAGGAGAAAGTCCTGTTGGGATGGAACCAAAATGAAATGTGAAACATAATTAAATCTCCCAAAATGCAAAATAAATCAGATTCAGCTGTGATGTGACCTGAGTGGCCCACAGGTTGATAAAGCAAAACAAAACTACACAAACATAAAAATATAGACAAATCTAAATGGCATTTTTTTGCAGCATGACAAAATAGTTTAGAAGTAAAGTTCATTTGTAAACCAAACATGGAATGATCTGTTATGCGGCAGAGAAAACTTGATTCTGTAACGATGGAGTATTAACCTGTACAGCAAAATCAACTAATAAATTTTTGCTTCTATTTCAAACTCACACTTGTCCAGAAATACCATGAATTTTGGTGTAAATTTTTATAATGCAGGAATGAAGATATGTACGTGTTAAAAAAATATGACGAAACCTCTAGATTATCACAAGTATTGCTAGAAAATATCATCCATCTCTAGACATTCAGGTAGTATGCGCCTCAAAAATGAAAGACTTAAAACTTTTGCTCAAACTTTCTTTAAGGAATCTTTCCACCATTCTCTTTCAAAATCAAGAATAAAAATCACAGGGTCACCATGCAAAGTTTGGTACTAGAGAAACAAATAACTCAAAATTTACCAATTTTAAATTCAAAATGGCTGCCATCGCTGTGTAAACTCTATGGAGAAAATGAAATGTCTGAATTTCAAAAAACTAAGATGGTACAAAGTTTCCTTACTCCAAGAGCTTTAAAATGAACCCCTACAAGTGGTATATCAGAAAAGGATTGTGAAAGTTTGAGAGTCCGAATATGTGTCCTGAGGCGCGTTCTACCTTAAGGATGCCAGTTTCCAAGCCGCAAACCTCTCCACCCTCATACGCTGCTGTGACCAATTTGTACGCTTAACTGTCATCCGTGATGCACTGTAAGACAAAAAATAAGAAATTACTGTTAGTTTAAGAATATACTTTCATTTTTCTAATACATATGAAAAAGTAAAAAAATTTAATACGTCATTGCATAATAAGACACTCAAGGAGTTAAAGCAAGAGTGACAAAATATATACACTAACAGGCCTGACACACTAACAAACTTCAGCTGAAAGCTCGTCGGCAGTACAGTACTTGACATATATTTCACAAGAGGCAATTTAGCTTTTAGAAATAAGACGTACATGAACATTTTCATTTTTATTTTAAATTTACAAATTAAAGTATAATTGTGCAAGCTTATGGAAGGTTATAAAATGTCCCTGTATTTCAGTGCTGTGTACTTTGAACTAAAAATCGATTTGTCATAAAAGGACAGACTTTGTGACCTCAGTTTTTTTAGGTCGGCAAGGATAAATAGACTTCTTATTGAAGTATTGACTTGTTCTGTTATTTATGGACGTGAGAACAGATTAAAAGATTAATCAATGTCTGCAAAGAGTTCTGGACGCAAGTCATACCAGTAGAGAAATGGGTTGTCTAAACAAACCTTCAAACCAGAAATTTTCACAAATTTCAAAAGGAACATGAAAATTAGGTAATGATAGAAGCCATTACTACGTGTATACTGACTGTTAATTCTGAAAAAGATGACCAAAAGTGGTTGCTCTCATAACTATGCCATCACTCCCACAGGGCTCAGATTATCATAAATTTACTTGACAAAAATGTGAAAATACAGCATTTTGCACGACCTAAATTTTGAGGTCTACACTTATGGGAATCAGGGCAACATGTAGTTTTGTACAGGTTTGCTATTGTGCTAGGGGGCCTTTTTATGTGATATTTGAGTCAAAGTGCAGCAGTACATTGTATAACTATGGCATGCCAATTTTTACAATTCTTTGTTTTAGCACATTTCTTTCGGTTGATTTGACCTCATCTTTGCCCTTCATATTGGTCTTATAATTGTTGCTATTGAAATATGCCACATGCTGTGTTTTGTTTTCAGTATCAATGGGTTAAATTAAATCGTACATTGAACAGCATGGAGAAGTCGTGCTCAGTACCATATAACATTTGTTGCTGTTTTTATGGCATTTGATATAATTGGCCCCAGCAATCACTCAAGGCCCTGATACTTAATTGGCCACTTCAGGAATGCTTGACGCAATTAATAGAACCTAACTTGACTCTCTCATATCCTCTCGTTGGCTTGCACTCAGTGTCTGGTGTAGCCAGTGGCTTAACACAAGCCAGCATAGCCGGTTCAGCAAGCTGGCATGGTGTGTAGCTCATTGAGCTAGGCATATACCTGCAGCCACAGTGCATAGCAGTAAAGAGGCTTTGAGTATGTCTACTGCCAGACTGCTTGTGCGGCAGCATGCCAAAACCTCTAATTTCACTACAATTAATGTCAATTCAAAATTTTTATTGAATTATGTTTATTCATCAAAAGTCTTCAAGCACAAACTGAGATAGTCATACTTAAAAATAAAATATTGAATTGCAATTTTATTTTGCATGAAAATAATTTTCCCAGAAATTTTAAAATTTCAAAATCAATGTCAATAATGACAATATAAGTTAATTTTGGTGATTAACAATCTGGAAAAGATAAAAAATTATCTTGTTTACAACAGTCAAAGACAAACTTCTCAAAAATTGAAAAAATAATGTAAATATGGTACAGTGTATGTATGCATGCATAATAGTATACATGCAGTAAAATTCTGAGATCAAAATAATATATTGTATAAATGCTAAGTATGCTAATGGGTATTGCTAAAGTCTGGTATCATTTTAGCTGTTTGATCATTTTTCTAGATTTGCTAAAGAAAAAACCAAAAACGAAATCAAACCCCAATATTATAAATACCTAAACACCCACTCACATCCACCAAATATTTGAATTTTGAATACGACATCTTTGTCACACATTGAGGGCATATTTTACTTTCACTTACATACATAACTTCATGGGAATACAGCCATGAACTTTGAACTTACAATCACAATATGGTCTGTGTGCGACATGGGTGTGTCCTCACAGACAAAACTTTGCAAAACAAACCCCATATATATGACATAAGCTTGCATTGTTACACTCATTTTTGTAGCACAATCTACTCATTCCTAATTCAACAGGTCTACGGTCACCATGGAGATGACAATGGGAAAGGGTAAACATTTATTGGTCAGAGGGTTAAATAGGAAACTCAATTCTATGGGGATATCATATTAACATTCTTTGTTTCTTCAGTTTTGTTCAAGTAACTATATTGTTTATGGAGGATCCATTTGTCTTTTAATTGTTTTCCCAGCTATTTATTGACAACATTTTGATTTCACAAAAGGTAACAGTTAACACTAGCTACACTTTCATCACATTCCTGCTATCAATTTTACCAAAAAGGCGCATAATTTGACCCCCTTCCTGAAAAAAAGGTGACAAAAACTCATAATAAAATAAATGTGAAGTGGCCCCTCTGATATCAGAATGTAGAACGTCAGCTGATATGCCATATTTGGAGTTTCCTTCATGTTTTGTTAATCTGCCCTTTTATGGTTAGAACCGTGTATACTCCACAGATGATCAAATACAAATTTTGATGAAACTTACATGACTACGTGCCGCATGACACCACATCTACTGGTTTTAACAGTCTATCTGGATGGTCACTTGTGATATAATGCTACAGCCTCTTTTTATTTGATTGCCTTACAGGTCAACAGGGTCAAGTAGTTCAAAATTTTTGTAATTATCATTTTTTGTGCAATATGTCAACAATTTTTCGTCTGATTTATACATGTAGCAAGAATGCAACGCTGTCTTGGACGCACTTCTGCAAGTCTGTGTGTATAATTACACATATATGCAGGAGACAAATTCTGGCCATTGTCCAATGGGTTCCTGGAAACCATCTTAAAGTGATATGGCATTGCTACCTGCAGATTAATTTACACTGTACTTGGGGCATCTGGAAACAGTCAATGAATGGGCTTGAAATTTGTCATTCTCGACCAGTAATAATGTGCAATTTCATTGATAAAAAACAAGTTCTGGACAAAAATTCAGTTGTCGACTATACCACGTACAGTGCAGTATACACGTGTACATGTTACATATACATTTACTGATGTTGGCTGTGGAAAAGTGGAACTCTGAAGATATTCTGACATAATTTTAAAAGTAAAGCAAGAAACTGTATTTATAAAACCAACAAAATGGGAAATACATCAAAAGTAACAGAAAATGGTGTGTTGTGATCTCTGTT
This sequence comes from Ptychodera flava, assembly GCA_001465055.1. NCBI lineage: Eukaryota > Metazoa > Hemichordata > Enteropneusta > Ptychoderidae > Ptychodera > Ptychodera flava. The sequence goes on along the minus strand of LD355518.1, from coordinate 55,983 downwards.
TCTCTTCACTTGCCATTGTAAATGATTTAGTTAATGTTCAATAATCAGTGGTTTAAAGATGCATTGTCCTGTAAAGAACATCAAGTTATTAGTGAGTCATCAACAACAAATTCACCCAATCTGAGATGATTTACAGCCTCATAATCACACATTTATAAAGTTTTGTATTAATATTGTCAAATATGAATATGAATATAAATATCACAAAGATTCTCATTTAAAGTTGCTTTTAGCCTTACTCTTAGGAGGCATAATGTCAACAGTTCAGTTGAACAAAGGTGGCAGCTGGGTAGCCAAGGGCAAATGGCTTGGTCACTGAGCAAGTTCAAGACTTGTTGCTGCTTCGGCAGCTTGAAGTGAATGACAGAGTCTGATTGAAATTCATTGTCTATAGCTATTAGCCTATCCTATGTTTTTCACAGATTCTAGTTGTGTAATGTCTGAAGAAAGCAAGCTATTTGGTGATAGCATAATTTCAAATTATACCAATCTTACAACTGGCGATGTACCTGATTTAAAGCACTAAATTTGCCAAATATTAATATGCATATAAATATCACAAAATAATACTTTTCTCATAAAATTTCACAGGCACCCAATAGGAACTCAATCTTTGCCATTTAAATACACACATATTAAATTCATTTGAAAATTTTATTATCTTTCTGATATAAGGCTGTACTCAGTTTGTATGATATCTGTATCAGAAGAACTGAGGGTGAGTGACCCAGCTGATGTGTCAGGACACAACACTGTGACCTAAAGCCTAGGCTGACCTAAGTCACAATGGTGATTCAGACCTCACATCCCAGACTGACAGTGACACTGAAAAATGAGAATGTAACGTGAGGCATTATCGATAAATTACAATTATTTTTATACAGGTGTGTACAGAGTGTCAAAACAATCATAAGTACATGTATGGGGAAGTGCGAGACATCTGGCATTTCTGAATCAAAATCATGGGTGCACGATAAAATTCTCCCACTCATCGCACAAATGCTGTTTGCATGATGCGTTGGCAGTGAGTCAAGAAGAAAGACATACTAATGCATAAACTCTAGAAATTGACAAAAAATATACTGTTTGCATAGTGTTGCTGATTGTAGAAAAATTTTGAAAAAATGAAAATAAACAAACAATTAACTTAAAGAACTTGAAGAATTGGAACAAGAACTTTTCAATTTTTTAAATTTTCAGCTGATTGTAATTGTTTGAAAAGTGTTTCTCTGAGCAGCCCCCATGCAGGCATAACGTACTGAACTTTTCTCTGCCTATGTTGGGGAATGAGTACAAACAATCCTGAACTTGAGCCTTTTAAAGAAGATGCATTCTTTGTGTCAAAAAGAGTTCAATTATAGCGATTCTGAATTCAGCTTGTTACTTTCGTTTCACTGGATTTTAAAAATTGAAAGAAAATGGCAAGCTTTGTTATAAGGGTGTATAAATATAGTCTCCTGAAATATTAACTATTTCAAGGTACACGTGATGGGCGTATTTTGTTTTCAAATTCTTGAATCACAAAAGCCAATATGTGACCCTTTGGCTTTCTGTAATATCAAGCTATCTGAATCGTGAGTGTGTCTGAACCAATGAAAGAATTATAAGGAGCTGGTCACAATCACGCCCTTAAGTAAACAATAAAATGAAAGTACGACGTGAATTTTTGACAAAACATGCTTTAAATTTAAAATCAAGGAGATTTCAGTTCATGTGCCCCATCATTTGCCCCTCCCTTTTCTTGAAAAACTGTCAAAGTTCAATGCCATATTCAAGCTGTGTTGGTGATGGCATTCAGTTCAAAAGCCAGCCTTGACTTCCAGGTAAAAAGACAAAGCCTTGTATTTTGTTCGGAGAATGGAATAAATAGTGTGATGTTACAGTGAAAGTTCCAAGACTGCTTAATAATTTTATGGACAAAAGCTTGAAAGTATCACAACACTAATTTTTTCGACATCAGATATAAAAGATTCAACATTAATTTGACATATTTATCTGTTTTGTGAACATTTTGCTGTCAAACATAACCATTGCCATGTACAGATGTTACAGCATAAGCATATTCAACAGGTGGCCTTATTCTTCAACAAACAGACACATGCAAAATGAAACAAAATGGATTTCAACTTTGAAATTTTTCCTCCTTAAACTGTGCTTTATGATATATGCATGGAAAAGAAAAAGTTGAATACATTAATTTTTTGGTGTGCACTCTGAAAAATGTATATTATTATGATGAACTTAAAAAGCTACATTTTACAAGTATATGTATTGATTCATGTTTATGGATCTACACTAGACTTCTGTTTAATCTAGAGTTATTATTCAGAATTATGCCTTGTATTAAATCTTCAATCGTGTTTGTCAAATATTTGGCTGGATGAAAACACCTTTTGTTCACTTTTCTTCTGAAAAATTAATGATTAACCAAATATGGTGTTCATTATTTTTATCACTATCAGCCTCGGAGCTGTTCAAAAAGAACTGGCCCATATTTGTATTGTAGACTGCAATAAAACTAGCTGATTTATTTCATTAACACGCCTCTGATGAAATATCGTTCAGTACGAGTTTTAGCACAGACACATTTGAAAATCGAATTACTGAAAGATGAAATTTGTTAGTGTTTAAAAACAGCTTGAGTCGAAGTAGAAGTTAACATTTTGTCAAAAACGGCTATTAAAGGCTGACGGGTGACATGTTACATCTGGCTGGAGAATTTTTATAAAAGCTTATTAAATGAATTTTTTCCCCAAAGATTTTTAAATTCTCTTATGCAAGGGAATTTTCTTCTATGTTAAACTGTATATCCTTAAAATTACATGTTTCTTGAGTGTTTGAAATCTCCGGCATTGTAACTTAGATAGAAGAAATGAAAATTTCCTCAGAAAAACTTCCATTAGCCAAACCTTTAATTCACTGTAATGGCCTCATGAAACTACTTTAATCTTGCAAAGGTTGCTTTTTATTCTAGCTGCCAGCAGTCTCCCACAGTCATTCTAACGTAATGGTGCTGTCAGTTGTATCTGACACGAAATTGACGGAATGAAATCAACAATCTACAGGTATTAAATACATTTGTTCAAGATTGGCCCTTTATTAAAGAAATCCATTTTTCAAACTTTATCTGTATTTTGATATATGTGATGATTAAAATATTATGCCCTCAGTGTCATTACTGATGAAAGGATTTTCACATTAAAATCTGTCATGGTGATCCCGAATTTTACAGTTAAGTAAACTTTAATGATCTTCACATAATACACGACTATACAATTTTGAGCTAGTAACCATGGTGATTTTCCTGCTTTTGATGATAAAGAACAGTATGGGATGTCTAAGTTGTCAATTTGTTGAGAAACCAAATGATGGATTCCAGATGAGTAAAAGTATAAACGTACCATACATCACTTCTCCACATCAAATTTATCATGGTCTTAGTTTTCAGTTCAAACTTTTATAAAGTTAAACTTTTGGACCTTGGTGATTTTTGAGATCAGAAAATCAGTGCATTGCTGATTTCATGATCAAAGTTCCTAGCACCTTGCGTTGTAACACCGCGTCTATACATAAAACAGCATCTTTCCAAGCTGGACAGCTGGAAATTTCTGCCAAAGTTTTGCCAGCCACGACACAAGTTGCTGTCGATTGATCTCCCTTTCTTGCAGCCAAAAAATAGCACTGAATGTACGGTAGTTCCCATTGATAGTGATAAAATTGATGATACATATTATGGCAGTGTTAAGGAAATATGCGCCTCCTCAATGACACCATCAACCATTCTCTTGCTATTGGAATAAAATCACTAAAAAAACAAATTACTATGTTTGCAATTCAAAATGGCCAACATCCCTGTGTTAGCTCTAACGGGATGAATACAACTTTCGATTTCTGAAAAACTAAGATGGCAAATTTTGTTACTCCAAGGGATTTAAAATGAGCCACCACAAGTGGTAGATTAGAAAAGAATTGTAAAAATTTGAGTCTTTATATTTGTTCCCGAGGGGCATTCTACCTCAATTGGTTGAAATTTTGGCGGTAACTCTCCAACACATCTATGACCCGGGTAGACACTTACCAGGAAAATCCATACGAAAATCCAGGGCCAGAAGAAGAAGGAGATGACGCAATGCAGACAGTGATTTACTCCTCGTTTTCTGGAAAAGAGAAATTAAGCCAACAACACAGAAACAATGTAGTATAAGATTTCTGATTGGGTGAGATATTCCAGCACAACCATTTGCCATATATTTGCCGACAACTAAATGGAATTTCTACATTGACCTTGTCTGTTTGTAAAATCATTATGAAATGTTCCTAGTATGATTTATTATTGATGTGGCGTTTGTACTGTATACATGTATGTTAAGGTATGAACTTCGAAACTGGAAGATATAAGACTTCCATTAAAATTTCCATTGAGGAAAGCTTTCAAACACTGTCTTTCAAATTCATGGAAAAAAAATCAGCTCATCATGCAAATTGGGTACAAGAGAAATAACCCTTACAGCTTACGGACACTTGTAATTCAAAATGGCTGCTAGCCTTCTACGTTATCTTTACAGGGAAAAGTTAGATTTTGAATTTTTTGAATTTTGAATTTTTGAATTCTAGTAAAAGAAAAATGGTGTGAACTTTATTAGCTCCTTGAGTTTCAAAATATTTAAAGAGCTGCATAACAGGAAAGATTGTGAAGATTTGAGTTTTACTGTCAGTGTCTCTGAGGCATGACTGAATTTTTATGAGAATGACTTTAGAGACCAGTCTTACCACGCTTAAATTTGAAGATTTGATTTAACTCACTATGGACTTTTAACCAATAAACTGGAAATGAAGAGGTTATCCGTACAATCATCAGACAATAAACGTGAGAGCTAATAGTGAAAAAGCTGTGAAACTTCATTTATTTTTCATGATATTAAAAAAAACATTCAGTGATCTGATATTATTGTATTTTCTGGCTCAATGATTTTTTTAATTTCTTCATTTTAAGGGGCAATTGCTGTTACACTTGATAATTTTCATTATTTTGTTCCAGAATACACCCACACCTTCTGCATTTTACGATTTTATTCCTAAAGTACAAATACAAAGTAAAAGCACTGCCAAAACAATACATTGTCTACAATATGCAAAATGTGTTAGTATTGGTAAATGAATTCTGGTCCAGATTAAATTCATTTTTCGATAGTAACAATGGACATTACATACATATAAGGCAGCAATTTCACATGCATTCAACTTTTGAACAAAAATCTGTATTTTACAAACACATAAAAAATACTTGAAAGTAAATTTCATCATGTCCGTGTGTGCATATGTGTGTGCGTGCGTATCTGCATGCCTGTGTACATGTGTGTTCACAGAAATTTCTCATAGATGCCTGAAGCAATTTCTTTCAAAGTTGGTACAATAATTACTCCCTGTGCCATACATATATGCACGTTGATTTGTTTTGTGATACAATCCAATATGACCATCATTTCCATCAATGGTTTCAAAATTCATTAATCAAGTGGGGACTATGTCATTGACAATGACTTGTTTCGTTAGATATTGTGACTTACCTTTCGTGGATGATGGTAGTCTGTTGTGCTGGCGCAGCTGCTGCCACGACTACTGTGTTGCTTGTCTGCATCTGTTGAGCGGGTGGTGCATAGCCTGCCATCTGTGGTTGGGCATATCCTTGCGGAGGGGGGTACCCCTGCGGAGGGGCATATCCTTGCTGTGGGGGGTATCCTTGCTGTGGAGGAGGATACCCTCCTTGTTGAGGTGGTGGATATCCACCTTGGGGTGGATACCCTCCTTGCTGGGGTGGTGGTTGCTGTTGACTCTGAAAGAGAAAATTATATTATTATGATTATAATTATAATTATTATTATCATTACAAACAAAGACATTTTTTTGACTTTATCATCAATTGTAGAGACAACAATGTTTTGATTCAAAGTGAGATCTTTGACCCAAATTTTTGCATATATCCAAAGTTTGTCAGCATTTGGACAAATTATCATTATCTTGAGGAACCTGCAAAGTAAATTTGTAAACTACATTACAAGTCATTTGGAAGAAAAAAAATGTCACCATGATGAGAATATTGACCCAACAAATTTTTATGTGGAGCCATATTCATGTGAGCTATCTAAATGAGTCACCTCCTGGAATCTACAAAGAAAATTTGACACTTATTGGACAAACTCTTTAAGAGAAACAGACTTTTTGAACCAAATTCACCCTAAGATTTTAATGCCCTTATGTAATTATATTTGAACAAACCTGAATAAGGTCATGCATTAGGAAGCTGAATACATGTACCAAATTTCAAAACTATCTCATGACATTTTGATGGCAAAGGCTCTGAATGCTACACATAATTGTTTAGCATGTTTCTAATCCTTACTCATGTCAATTTTGCCAAGCTGTGCCAACATTTTTTTGGCAATATTGTTTACTTGAAAAAATCATAGTGTAAAAAATGAGAGGGCACATACTCAAAGTATTAAACAATTTATGTAGGACTGCACACAGACTGTACGATTTTGAACAGTGAACAAATATCTGGTCCTTGATGTGGGATGCAATTATAGTCCATTGAGTCTCACTCAAGATTTTATGATGCAAGTTAACTAACATTCCTGTTTTGTTGTTTATATGTCAGATGAAGTAAGATCTTGTTAGCTTAAAAAAAACAAGATGAAAAAAATATATACAAAAAACAGAAAATCAAAAAAAACCGTGTCATCATATCATTACTACTAGAAACTTTGGACAGTTAGGAACAAACCTGAGTATTTGTTTTGTAAAATGTAAAAATGTAAATTTTTTCCTCGGTGGAATGCGGTCACTGGTAAAGAGTTGGTAAAGAATGGGTCCTTTCTCGTTACACACCAAAGCCCATGAATGCAATACTCAGAATCCATGATTCTTGGTGCCGGTCTTCTCTTTCTCAAACCAACAAAAGTAACTCATAACAACACAGTTCAACAGTTGAACTGACAGAGTACACTGCAGACAGCACAATGAGCTCTTTGTACATAACCTGGTGTACTGCTTCAGTGGTTATAAGGTAGCAAAGGAACACTTCTACAAATATTTACTGTTTAGCGTAAAGACTGAAGATGCCAGGACGATAATAAATTGAGCTTTACAGAGAAAATCGGTATACTTGTGTTCTGATATCAAACTTCTAAGACAATTACCCTTTGCCATATTCCACGAAATCACATTTATAGTAATTATATGTTTGATTTTTTGTAAACTCTATTGTCTATTTTTCATTTCTTGTAAACTGTACCAGGAATTCTCCCTTTATAATAGACATTAGCAATGTCCTTTCCCGTATCTAGGATTACAGTTTTCATTACCACACTGCATGAAGACATTTGGGTTAAAACTGATTTTGTGGAGGGCTTTTTTGTCATTCTAGAACTCTAATTTTGACACTATGATATTTTTCAGAGAGTTATTTATGGCATGAGTTTCTTTAATCACGTACTGTAGATGTATGATTAATTATTTCATGTAAGCCAAAAATTATAGCATGTATGAAACATTTATTAAAATAATGAAAAAATAATGAATACAGCATTGATTTGACCTTTGTTTACAAATGAATTTTCATTTTGGTGAGTTTTCTAACAATTGAAGACTTTTCATTTGACAGTGATAGTGTTCTAGTTTTGGCACAAGGTTCATTACTACATGTAACAACTGGTTTTTTTTGAATCATTGGAAGTTCAGTTTCTTTTCAATTTTTGACAAAAATCTCACAAAATATAAACATTTATCATCTATGAAGTGGAGATGACAAAGGAATAACTCATTACAGAAAGAGCCCAATAAGTAATCCTGTTTCTTGTTTATCTAAATAATATACCATTACTTCACTCCTTTGAATTGTACAAAGTTTCCTCAAATAAAACTTTCAACCATTCTCTCATCAAATCGAGAATGAAAAAAGGGTTCATCGAGTTGGGTACTAGAGAAACAAATTACCTGACATTTGAAATTCAAAATGGCTGCCATCCCTGTGTTAACTCCATGGCGAAAAATAAAATTTTTGATTTTCCAAAAACTAAGATGGTGATGATGTTTCTTACTTCGTGAGCTTTAAAATAATGAGCCCCATAAGTGGTAGATCAGAAGAGAACTGTAAAAAATTTGAGAGTTTGAATATCTGTCCCCATGCGAGGTCAACTCTGACGATACCTACGTGAATATTGATTACGCTAAGAACAATTGCATGGCACAGGTGATCCTTATTTTTGACTGCTTTTAAGACGTATAAACATGTTACCACATGTTGCACAGGATCACATCTCAGCACAGATGTGATTCTGTTTTTGTGTTCACTACCTTATCGATTTGATAGTGAGTGCATGGTTGGTGGAAGATTAATAATGTACAGCGTAATACATACATGTAAGGAAGCAAAACACGAAAAAACCCAGACAGATTAATATGCTAAACTATATTTATTACCATTCCATACTGAGTATATTAGAGACGGAAGAAGGAAATACTTTAATATTGTAATCGCCTAGCTTGAAAAATATCATATTGAAAAACACTTCAGAGGTAGATTCATGATGCATTATTTCGTCGGTTAATTGGAAATTTTGTTTGCTAGAAATCTGCATTAGGAAAGACTGCTGACTCAGCATTTATGATATGTTGACACAAGATGGTTTGGTTTCCACAGCAACTGTTAATTACTTGGCCAAGAATGCGTTTGTGTCTTAACATACATGAAAGGCACTCAGAGACGAATGCTTCAGACATCATGAAATGACAATATTTTAATCTTGGTCAGTTTCTTGCTTCTTGGAAGTGTGCAATTTACGATAGAAAAATACAAGAATGTATAATAACCGCAAATGGCAGGTTGAGAGCACAATGCAATGTTTATAATTCAATAAATTAAATTCCTGTCTACTCAATTTTGCCTACAAGATTTGCCATTTATAATTGATTTGGGATTGTCCTTAACCTTAAATTATTCCACAAAATGTGCCTGCATCAATTGATCTATAAAACTTACAGGGATAATGCCAAAATCACTTGCAATGGAAATAATATTCCAGTGTTCACAACGTGAAAAGCCAGAATTCAAATGGATCATGACACCTTACCACCATACGCATTATATCTTTATAAAAATATGTGACCATTTCGGAACACAGGATTTCATATTTTTTTGTTTACACCGATTAATGACTTCTGTGTCCTTTTCCATGCAGGTAATCAGAACATAGTACAGTA
>LD355518.1:17347-27984 GCA_001465055.1 Ptychodera flava | reverse complement strand
GAGTACATCAGTACGAATTGTTATTGTACCAGTCGTCCACTTGTTGATGACGCAGATTCCGACTTCCAGATCGTCCGTTTCCAACATGAAAGGTTCCGCTTTGATCCCAACATCTATGTGTGTGTTGGTCAATTGCAAAAAACAACACAAAGACGATAATCGAATAATTACTTGTATCATGCATTAAATACTTCAAAGCAATTACATATGCGGAGAGATGAGAACAAAACAGGCAGCATTCTTTGGCCGTTCAACTCTTCTGCCAGTTAACACTTCCTTCAGTATCATTGAACACAACAAGACTGTATCATTTTGGTACTGAAAGACTTTTATATGTGTGAACTACAGGTAAAGGAACATTGTTGTTTTGGAATAAATTTACAAAGAATTCGTAAATTTCATAGCAACCAAGAACAATAACCTTTTATGCCATTGCAAAAATCTGTAGAGCTATAAAATAGTCAGAGACAGGAGACCAAATGTATAGTCTTCATAAAAAAATCGAAAACCAACTTCTACACTAATCTGTGCTGACCTCTCATCAGTAAAGTTTGCCGTATTTAAAAATCTGTCAGAAAAACACTCTCACCTCCCATTATTCTACATATGTACTCTGTCTGTGTTCTATTTCTCCTTGAAATCAGAGCAACTGATCTTCATGGCTCGGGAAGAATGACATTTGTTTGGCAAAACAGCATAATCAATGGTTATTAATGTATACCGGAGAAATAATTGTTGGCCACTTGCCATCAACGCTGTGGCATAACAATCAAATTATAGTGGAACTCTATGCCATTCAAAAGCAAGGTTGGAACAGATAAAAACAAAATGAGGTCAAAAGGTCAGAACGACTGCTAAAAGGATAATGTCTTTGTCTTCCTAAACGTCATTGTATGCCATAATAAATTTGAAAACACCAAAAATGGCTCACAAATTATGTTGTCAGAGGATTGTAAAAGTCGAAGAAAGCAGTCAAACAAGTGAGCAGTATACGAACAGCGCAAAGTTTACATTACATGCGATGCCATGACTCAGCTCCGTGGCGATAAGTAGCATAAAAATATTCCAATACATGTACTAGAATGGAGGCTGATCTGACCAAATTTTCATAAATTTCTAAGTTGAAGGAATGAGTTCAGAAATTTGTAGGCACTAAAGGTACTCTGGGGAAGCACACGAGATAAATTTGTTCTTGATCATGATTTAATGACTGATAGCTTTAGATGTGATCTGAGATATGATCACAATTTAGACTTATCAACATTAAACCTAACAATGCTTTGAAAGATGTCTTCTTTACCTCTTCTAATGATGAAGTAAATGATGTATGGTTTCTCTCTATCTTCCCATGAAATTACTTCCAAGATGTGCCCGGCGCTGCTTTCACCCATATACAACACTGACAATGATTTGATAGGGTATGAGGCAATGTCCTGGGTGAAAAGTGAGTATGCATGGTCCCTGGCACCAAATGCCGCACAGTCCATACAGTATTTGATGTAATTTGATTGGTTGACATGATGATATGAATCAATGTCGCTTGCAGGAACTGAGACGGAATAACAATATGAATATGAAGGGGGCTGAGTCAATATTGGCCTCATGAAACTGAATGTACCGCCCTTAACGAAAGGTAAGCTTTGTTTGACACGGTGAGGTTCCAGTCGAACTGGCCTTCTGGTAGCTTTATCAACTACCACCATCAGAGTGGAACCAAAACACACCAATTCACCCGAACTTGCCAGCTGAACTTCCTGTCGATAACAGTATGACGATTTTCCGATGTGTTGAATTGAACAGATACCTTTCAGCTGCGTGTTACGTTTCACTTTGCTGTAAAGTGCTGGATATATGGTATTTTCTTGCGTCTTGAAAAAGGCCAAATGGTCCTTGTGTAAGAATTGTTTTGTTGGATCAGAGCCACGTGGAGTTCTTGTGTCAGTCTTTATATACAAAAATTCACGGTGTAGACCACACCGTATCCCCATCAGAGTTAGCACTTGTAATAGGTAGGACACCTTCCAGATGCTTAATGTATCTGTTAAACAGACGAAAACTATTGATCAATGGTTTGTTCTTTCATGAATTTCACAATTCTCGTTTACTTTCTTTGACTGTTGTAGGTCTACTAAGTCCACACTAGAAGCTACAAATGTAAGTTGTATTGAAAAGTCATTAAACTTCTTTCAATATGGACGTAATAGCATTCTCATTTTTCAATACCATTCAAGCAAAACCAAACCATCTAAATGAAATCTAAAAGATTAGGTGCTACTGTGTTTTAGATGATGCCAGAGAATATTTCAAAAAATGAGTGTGAGATTAAAAAGTTAAAAAAAATGGTATAAAAATACTTAAAGCTTCTATTCCTTGATGAAAGATTCTCTGATGGCATAATATGAGGCAGAAAACCTCTTAGAAGTCTTGGGGGCACAACATCTGTTTTTCCCCTCTTTTGACAATTTTGGCTCAGATTTTCCCATTGTATATCACACTGAATTGCAATCTCTTCTCAGTGAAATGAGATGATAGATCTCAAATAATATATTTCGCAATAAATGGAGATTCACCCTCATGATGCGCGCCTGGACTGCTCTTGTTCATCGAACATTTTTCATTGGAAAAAATGATTTGGATCTACTCTTCTGTCTTTCTGTCTTATTAAGTTATTTGTTTAAATGGGTTAGATGGTGATGACAAGTAACATATCGTCTATGCTTGAAATGAGACAATACCGTGAACACGACTGGAACTAATTTGGGAGATAAGATATTGTTAGTGGTAATGTTGGTTTCATCAGGAAATTTAAGATAGTGACTTTTCTTTCTTTTGCAATGCGCTTGTTAGGGCAATCAACACTTTTGCTAAATGTTAACAATTACAAGACATTATTCCCCACATATATTCCAATAATGTGAGTTGGTGTTATTCAACCTGGTGAAGCTCGCCCCTTTAATCACAACGTTTTGGTACGATATATAGCTAAAAAGGGTGTGACAAAGATTCTAACACCGAATTAATGTCAAAATAAGCTTGGTTTTTGCACAGTTTTGAATTTCAATTACGGGGTATTATAGTCATCCATCAGAAAACATATGATGTACATCAGTGACGTAAAATGATCATACTCGGCAAGGAGACTAAGTAGTCAATAGTATGCATATTAACGCTGACACAGATGATTGCAAATGAACTGACTTACCGACAGCGGTGAGAATAACAAGAGATTCTCGCCAATTGCGAGAAAGCGTCACTTTCTCGCTCAAGTCTCACAATTTTTTCCTATAGTGGTTGTGGTTCAATAATCAAATTACAGTGCAACTCTGTCTCATTCAAAAGCAAAGTTGAAATACAAAAACAAAATTGGTCCGAAGGGTCAGCACGTTATCGGGATGGAACAATCCACGAGTGATTTAACTGTGATGTCTTACTTCAATTTCGTTGTGTATTTGATGTATTTGAAATTTTGTTAAATGGAACATAAATTATTTTACGCATACGTTGTCAAAGGAATGAAAAAATTGAGCAGAGAAATCACACAAGCAGTGAGTGTTGTGCACCACGTTCACAAACATGCCACTCTCTCAATAAAGTTGTTTTTCTATTACTTGTAGTCTGGCTATGAGGCTAGAGCAACGAAATTGTAATAAATTCCTACGCTGAAGGATCAAAAATTTTGTAAGCAATGAATATACAATAGTGCAGAACATGATCTTTTGATTTGATGGTCGATGATTACTTGATTGGACGATTGATAGTTGAAGAAATAATTACAGTTTAGATTTATCATCAACATTAAACCTCACAATGCTTTGAAAGATGTCCTCTTTACCTCTTCTAATGATGAAGTAAATAAGGTATGGTTTCTCTCTATCTTCCCATGAAATTACGTCCAAGATTTGTCCGGACCTACTTTTACCGACATATAACACCGACAATGATTTGATAGGGTATGAGGCAATGTCCTTGGTGAAAAGTGAGTATGCATGGTCCCTGGCACCAAATGCTGCACAGTCCATACAGTATTTGATGTAATTTGATTGATTGACATGGTGATAGACACCGGTGTCACTTGTAGGGACTGAGATGAGATGGAATAGCAATATGAATATGAAGGGGGCTGATCCAATATCGGCCTCATGGAACTGAATATACCGTCCTTTACGAAAGGTAAGCTTTGTTTGACACGGTCAGTCTCAAATCGAACAGGTCTCCTGCATGGTCTTAGGTGGACCTTAGAAAACATATGGCTAGAAGGATAGGAGTCAAAAATAGCTTTTAGTTTGACTCCGACTCAGAGTACATATGAACAATGAAAAATCAGAAAAGGGGCTAGTATGAAATTTGCACATAACGAGTGTCAGTCATAGACAAAGACATTGTGAGGAATTAACAGTTTCATAAGAGGTAATGTATATATCAACATTCAAGGAAGAGATATTTTCGTATGGCTATGGTAAACAGACGTTTTGTATAAAGATGGTTGGTATCGATTGATAAACTGTTCCAAAGTTTAGCACCTGTGGATGAAATAGCAAACTGCTCCGCAGAAGTAAAAGATTTTGGAATGGATAAATTTCGACCAAGCTTAAACCTTGTATCACGGCTGTGATCCATAGTCTTAAAATAATCGTTCAGGCAATGAGGAAGCCTGTCATGGTATAAATCCAAAATATAATAACAAACACGTAATTTATAAAGTTTATGAATATCGAGCAGACCTAATTGTATGAAAAACGGGATAACGATTCTCTGAAGCCGGAAGATGTAATATAGCGTACACATATTTTCTGGGTAATTAATATGGGATTTTAATAAGCTGATTATGTACTTCCCCAGATTTCTAATCCATACGTGACATTCGGTTGGATAAATACTTTGTATTAAAAGTAAAATTAAAATATACTTACGTAGTACAGTTTCTTAGTTTAAATAAAACTCCTGTTTTCTTTTGGATACAATTATTTACATCTTTGATATGATCTTTCCAGGCAAGATGTTTGTCAATTACTACTCCAACAAAGGACGCTTTGTCAATCACATTCATTGTATGGTCCTTTACACATAGAGCATCAAATAGAGAATTAGGCTTAGTTTTGTTGGTATTGACTGTTAACTAATTGGCATCACACCAATCAGTTACATTTTTGAAGTGACAGTTCACAACAGAAATATCTATATTGCTTATTTTGCCAGGAAAAGTGTGAAATAACTTCGAGTCGCCTGCAAATAAACGGAAATCAAAGAAATTTTAGGAGTTTGGAAGATCATTAATATACATATGAACAATTTGGGGCCAAAACTGGCACATAATATTTTTTTAGTGATTTTAAACGACAAAAGACACTTTTTTACAAAACTCATTTACTCCACACGCCTTAAAACGTTGCTTAGTGAAGGTATAGGAACAATATGACCCCCGCGAACATTACTCGCTTTTCCGATTCTAGACTAGTTGTGTTTCATGTTAGTTTCGGTTACACCTTGTTAAACATTCCCTCAGTCGCATGATTTTGACGGTGCGTCTAATGGCTTTTCCAAAAAGAACTTTTACAAAATCATTCTTTGTTATTTTTACTTTGAAATTACGAAAAGATAAGAACTAATTGTTTTGGCATTGGCAAGTAAAATTCAAGGGAGCGATACTTGATGCGATACTTGTTGCCTAGGAGATGGGGTTAGTTGACTTTTCGCAAGTGCGCTATCGCGTTAGCCCTAGAAAGGCCAAGCATAGAGCATGTGAGCTAAGCGACTGATTGGCCATGCTAGCAAGTGAGTGTGCATCATTCTGTGAAATATATGTGCCACGGTTACTTCACGGATAACTGCTAAGTGTGATATCACCGATCAGACTTTGTTGTGAAATGTGCCGACCCGTCGGTAGTTAACTTTGTTGTGTTTTAGGGAAGTTCAAATCATAATATTGCCGTCGGATTTTCTTATTTTCAAACTTTCGTTTACGGGAGGGTTTTGAGGTCAAAGGGTTTTGTTTGACATGCCCGTGTTTTTATTATCCACGCTCCCTTAATTGAATTTTACTTGCCAATGCCAAACTTTTTGTAGACTTTCTTTTCAATGTTGTCATTACGCTCCCTTCTTCAGCAATTTAGTTCTTTTATGACAGGTAGAATGCGCCTTGGGAACATATTCGGTCTCTCACACTTTTACATTTCAGTTTTAGTATATGACTTGTCGGGGTTCATTTTAAGGCTTATTGAGTAAATGAAGTTTTAATTTGCATATTTTTGTAAACATCTAATTAGTATGGAGGCTGTTTTCAATGTGGGTAATTTGTTTCTAAAGGTGACCCTGACTTTTGCTCTTGATTTTCCGAAATTTTTGCATTTTTTAACTCTTTAAATTTCTAGGCGCGAACTTTCTTTAGTATAACATTTAAATATTTTTATTATATTGACGGACAAGCTGCAGCTGCTTGAAGCAATATTGGGGTTGGATCCGTGGCAGCTGTAGCGATGTTCTACATACGAAAGGAGCGAACAGGACTCGTCGTTGAGGGCAGGATATAACCTAGGGGCGATTCTGTGCTTCATTCACGTATTAAAGCCACTCGTATGCAGTTTCGCTCGCTTGACTCGTAAAAAGACCTGCAAGTCTCAAAATCAACGACAGCCCGGGGCAACTAAAAATTGCTTTCGGACTCCTAAATTCTAGAAATGATTGTCCGATTTGACTATCGCCCGTTCATGCATCTCATATCATGACAAGGTAGGAAACCTGAACAGTGTTAATTAAATACTATTATGCGTTAGATATCAGAGGATTTACATGTACAAGCCTTTCGGAACCGTGGTTACAGAAAAAAATAACAAACATCCCGTCAGCTGTCATTAATTTCACCACGGTCCCTCCTTTGTGGAGGGACCGTGATGTCGCGCTGGTGTTTTTGGCTTATCAGCATAGCGAGGGCGAAGGTATACACAATCCTAGCCCTGCCACGCAGAGCTAACACAATTAGTAATTAATCAAGAGGAAAATGTACATGATTATTTTGATACCACCGTGACAAATTACAGCCCTGGTGTGTGAAAATTTTTAGTTGCGTCTGAAGGGAATATCGAAAAACGCACGATAAAATAGTCGTTCATGATTGTGCTTCAACATATGGCAAGGGTATGCCGAATTAAATTAAGAAATTACAATCAACAGAGATGATGGGCTGAGAAAAGTTGCTGCGATACAAGAGAGAGGCTGATGCCCACACAAGTTCTGTACATTTTTCTTAACGTTGGGTTTCGTATTTTTGAGTGAAAGGTTGGCTCTACGAGTTTTCGAAATCAGTCTCTGTGCAAAGACACATAGAACATTTAACACCCCAGAGCTCTTCAGAAAGAAACAATGAAATCATAGGTCAACTCATTGCCGTCTGATAACAACTGACATTAACAGTCAAATGTGGCCGACTTTAATGTTGTGGACGGCATACTATTCAGCTATGTTGCTATAAATAAACAACCTAACACTTCTTTTCCCAAATTGTTGACCTTGTGTAGGCGACCTACAAGATACACTTCCTTGACAACCAATTTCTGAAAATCGTTGTCCAATAATTTCGAGCCCTATTCGTAAATATAACATAAATTACCGAACACACGTTGGGCTATTTTGGTGATTCGGATGAATCCCTAAGCCCTTTTGTCGGAAAATGGCTGCGATACGACAGAGAACGAATGTGCTCACATGTTCTGTACATTTTCTGAACGTTGAGTTTCCATACTTTTAAGTTAAAGATTAGCTTTGCAAGATTCCAAAACGAGTCTCTGTGTTCGTGTAAAGACAAATAGAACAAACCACATCCAAGAGCTCCTGAGGAAGAAATAATGAATCATGGCTCAATTCATTATCGTCTGATAACCACTGTAATGTTTTGGATTGTATACCATTCTATTATGTTCCTATGTATTTGTATACTTCATGACCTTTTAAAATTGATCGGCGGTAAATATCGTTCATTATGTTGATCATAATACTTTCAATGAAGTTGCAAACATGTGGCAAAGGTTCAAATTTACACATAACTGCAAGATATAATGAAACACGTGAGCATTTTCCACCCACCGGCCCCACCCACCCCCACCCACCACCCCAGTTCGGAGTGTCTATTGACACCCGGGTGTCAATAGCCAGCAGCTGCCCTATATGGCTATTGACACCCCTTGACCCGCGACCCTACTCAGTTTATATCTGCTTTTGACTTGCTGGCTACACCATTGCAATTAGGGATTGCGAAGTTCTGATCGCCGCGTTGTCTGAGGAGTCTATCTCTCAGTCGCGTTGCTGGCTATCTTTGCCATGGCTGACACTGGTATTGCACTACCGCTTGTCGATGTGCTGGGTCACGGGTTGAATTCGTTATGCAACCCCACTCAATATTACTCATTTGCCGTTGTTGATCTTCGTTGGCGACTGATTTATGGTCACTGGTTACCGAATCTAGCTATATCTTCGTCGCTATGTTTCCGTACGCTGACGTAACTGGCAAGATTTACGTTGTGGTCATGGGTCAAGCTCGACTGGCGGAAATACTCTCGAGTCTACGGAGTTTCCATTGTTATTGTCCGAAGCCAGTTGTTGAAAACAGGAACTTCGCGACGGGTTTTCATGATTTCGGTGTTTTAGTTTGTTTGCAACCTGAGAGCTTTGAAATCGTCGGTCGAGACCGCAGCAATTCTTGCACTTGTAGATGTCAACGGCTTTAATAAATCGTAGCTTTCGCCGGTACCGCTTCCATCGTAGTTACAGTTTTTTTCCATCCGTGCCGAGATATTAGTTTCATTTCGATACTAAAATTCTGATTCTAAATGTTCGAAAGAATTACAGTTCTGCCAATCGTAATAATAATTTTCCTCCAGAGATATACAGTCTGCTTGAATAGTCATTGTTGCTCGGGAGCCGCTGGCCGGCGACAATATTTACCAATAGAAGGTAGTACGGGATGATAACTAATTTGCACAATTTAGCGTGAAATAAGTTCCTTACCATGGTTTTCTATGTAAACATTTAATGGCACGTGACCTGTTTTCAAAATGCTTTGCAGTTGGCAAAACAGAAAATATTTTGCTGAACGCATGCAATCAGTAAAATATTTAAAAACAGTAATAATTAGCTCGATCAAAAGCTAAAATATTTAGAAAAGATTCACGGTTTTTGAGAAAATGCAAAAAATAGAGGGACTATATTAACTCTGTGAAAATACCAACTTTATTTGGAGACTTTATTTCGTAAGACCAAGGGAAAAAAATTGTGCTGTTAAGTTCCGATAACATGGTTTTCAAAAATAGGGTAGGTAGATCGGCAGGGATTTTTTTTCCAAAATATTTTTATTTTAAATTATGCACTTTTCAGGGGTTCGGGGCGATCAAACACTGGCCACAACCACAGTCATTTTGTGGAGGGACCGTGCCACAACGTTCCTAGAAAAACGTATCATACATATAAAAGGAATAAAAACGTAAGCGACGTCCTCGTTTAAGCGAAATTCAAATGCCAGGTAACGAACACGTGCTTTTAAGGTTTTTTCTTTCCTTTTTTACTTCCGTGTTTACGTAGCTCTAAAATGTTTAGTGTCGGCAGGTAAAAAATAGGGTAGGTTGGGTTATCGGAACAGCACAGTTTTTTTTTGGCTTAATCTGTGGTACATATGTAATAATAGCTATGCACACACTGGAGTTTTTATAAAAACCGTAGAAACACATACTCCGGTGTAACACAGACAAATGGAAAGACTAGCAACGGGTATTGTTAGTGGTGTGAAGCGGTTACATAACCCCTCCATGTACACCTGGCCTAAGGTAGCTCTCGACTCTCTTCTCCGGAGAATGCCGACCAGGATTTTCGCAAATTTTTAAGTGAAAGTCTGTTCGGCAAAGTTCGGTTGTCATTGTCGTGTGGTGCTAAGCAGAATTGGCGAGCTGGCGAAAGAGGGAAATTTTTGAGCTTCGGGGAGGTTAGTTTTACCATTTTATAAATTCCTCTCACATTTTTATGAATATATCATGAGTGTGTTTGAACAAAATTTGAAAGTATTTTATCGATACTGTCAGATTTTACTCAATGGTTTACGGTCAGTCATGTCGTGTTTTACAAGTTCGTCATGGGAAGAAGTGTTTATGAAACTGCTGGCGTGTTATGTTTTGATTGGCGTGAAGCAGTGTTTCTGCCCTGAAAGCACACTAAGTAAGTATGGTTGCTACGCGACAGGCAGCACGATGCCGTCTCGTCCTACTTTTCGTATAATCTTGTGCAATTATCAACCACGAACGAAGTCTCCAAAAAAGGCTAACGCCTATGAAGCTTATTTGAATATGAAAAAGCCATAGTTTATCGAGACGACCATAAAGCAAAAGGCGTGCTGCGTTGCTAGTCTGTCTTTCTATTTGTGGGTGTCTACAGTAACTGTACACACACGTTCAAGTTTAGTGAAATAAAACAACACATCGTCGGTTTGAAAGTCATCAACCATACATACTGTTTTACTTGGCAAATGTTTCGTCAGTGCATGCACTGTAAGGGCTTGTATTACCCCTATTTGTAACAATCAACCCTATTTGTAACAAAATTTAATTTTCAAAAAAACTTTGCCATATATGTTGAAATATTAATGAAATATGCATATTTGT
>LD355513.1:26624-54550 GCA_001465055.1 Ptychodera flava | reverse complement strand
GGATTCAAAATCATTTGGGTAGTAGAGGGGGGGTTGATGGTTTTGCTTTAACTACAGGGGGACCTGAAAAATTGTTGGTTCCTTTTTTACGATTCAAAGGTTTGGTTGGAAATTCAATGAAATTTAATAACATTTTTCTGTAATTCAGTTGTTTTCATGTTAGTAATAATTATACAATATATATAATTATTTCGTATCATTTCATTACTTTTGTCTCAAAAAAATCTAAAAATGTATGAATTTTTGTCAAAAGCTAACGAGTAGGCGTAGTGTTGGGGCAAAAGCTTGAGCTTTTGATAAGTTTATCAACAATTGTACCGTATGCAATTTATCAAATACATTTGCTTGCTGTCTCCCTGCAGTATGCTGAAACACTTATTATTCAGTTGTTTTTCGACAAGAGCCTGGATATAGGAATATTGGGTGATAATTGAATAAGATTCCAGACTGAAAGTATTTGTAAATGATACAAATACAGGCTTTGTTGGCAAGCTGAAAACTGGCCATTTCGACACACTGTAGGGAGTAGAACAAAAATGCAGTTTTATAAACTAAATAAAATTATTCTACATCAAGATATAAATTTCCAATCCCAACATGACCAGGAAAATCTGACATCAGCTCAGAAATCAATAAACCATGTCAATATAGGACATTCGGCATAAATATCAAAATATCTATTTACAAAAAAAAACAAACAAAAAAACCAGATATGAACTGAAAATGCTCACGTGTTTCATTGCATATTGCAGTTCTATTTGAATTTGAACCTTTGCCACATGTTTGCAACTTCATTGAAAGTATTATGATCAACATAATGAACAATATTCACCACATTAATTGTAAAAGGCCATGAATTATACAAATATGTAATTAGCTGAAATAAAAATATTAAATTTCTTTGACTGCTGTCATTGTATTACCACTTTATATAGCAAGTGTAATTACCTTTTGCCAAGTCCTTAAAGCCATACATACCAAACTATGAAAGCTCATTAGTTATGCAAATTCTAAATAAGTTGACATGAAAATGTGAAATGACTTCAATATTGTTTTAACCTGGTATAATCATCAATGTACATAGCATGTTTTGCCAACTTTGATCAAGTAAATCCAAGTATATATCCGTTATTAGAAAAGATCATTGAAAACGCAAATTAACAATTGGCTGAAGAAAAAATACTTTATGACTTTCAATAATGATGTATCATAGTATCATTAATGTATATAGCAAGTTGCGTCAACTTTCGTCTAGTTATTTCAAATATATATCCCTAATTAAGAAAGTTATTTAAATATGCTAATTAAGAATTGGCTGAAGTAAAAACGCTGAATGATTTTCAATAATGTTCTATAATAGTATCTTCAATATATGTAGCAAGTTTTGTCAACTTTGGTCGAGTCAATTCAGATATATATCCCTAATTAGCAAAGTTAATTAAATATGCAAATGAGGAATTGGCTGAAGTTAAAATACTTAATGACTTTTAATAATGTTGTATAAAAGTACATGACAAGTTTCATCAACATTGGTCAAGTCAATTCAGATATATATCCCTAATTAGCAAAGTTTATTAAATATGCAAATGAGGAATTGGCTGAAGTTAAAATGCTTAATGACTTTCAATAATGTTGCATCTCATATCTTTAAAGTACATGACAAGTTTCATCGGCATTGGTCGAGGCAATTCATGTTTATATCACTGATTAGGAAAATTCATTAAATATGCAAATTAGGAATTGGCTGAAGAGAAAATGCTATATAACTTTTAATTATATTGTATTATATTGTCTTTAATGCAGATAGCAAGTTTCATCAATTTTGATCAAGTCAATTCAGATATATATATATATTATTAAGAAAATTCATTTAATATGTTAATTAGGAATTGACTGAAGTGGAAATGTATTTTGACTTTCAATAATGTGACATCATAGTGTCTTTATTGTACATGGCAAGTTTCATCAATTTTTGATCAAGTCAATTCAGACATATATCCCTACTTAGAAAAAGTCATTAAATATGCAAATGAGGAATTGACTGAAGTAAAAATGTGTAATGACTTTCAATAATATTGTATCATAGTAGCTTCAATATATGTAGCAAGTTTCATCAATTTTGGTCCAGTCAATTCAGATATATATCCCTAATTAGCAAAGTTTTAATGTTTAATCATAGTATCTCCAATATCCATACCAAGTTTGGTCAATTTTGATCAAGTCAGATATATATCCCAAATTTAGAAAAGTTCACTAATATGCATATTAGCAACTATCTTTCATGTCACCCCTTAATGGTTCCCACTGCTAATGTATCTTGGTGTAATCAATATTTGTAGCGAGTCTCAACAAATTGTGTGCAGTCGTTCTCAATGTATAGCCGTTTTTTCTAAAATCATTAATTATGCAAATGAGCAAAAAGTTAACAAGCCACACCCACAAAAATCTAATCAGTTCTTGCCATTTGCTAACTGAATCTATGTACCAGATTTGATTCTGATCTGAACAGCCGTTTTTGAGATATTGGACCAACAGACAGACAGACAGACAGACACACACACACACACACACACACACACAAAGAAAGACAGACAGATAGACAGACAGACAGACATCGCTTCGACATATGCTCACGTGTGTGAACACGTGAGCAAATGACAATTTCAACCGATGACTTTCATTTTATTATTTTCGAATTTTTTACATTAAGACGTAAAATTCTAACTCCTAAATGACCAGGAAAATCTGACATTATCAAAGAAATCTTCAAATCGTGTAGAAATTCGATTGAATGTTGAACGAATGTGATGTCAACAGAGGACATTCTGCATAAATACCAAAATACCTCTGTACAAAAACAACAGGACAATTTCAACCAATGACTTTCATTTTTTGCTCACGTGTTTACACATGTGAGCATATGTCGCAGCGATGTCTGTCTGTCTGTCTGTGTGTCCGTGTGTCTGACTGTATGTATGTCTGTCTGTCTGTCTGTCTGTCTGTCTGTCTGTCTGTCTGTTGGTCCGATATCTCAAAAACCGCTTATCAGATCAGAATCAAATCTGGTACATCGATTCAGTTAGCAAATGGCAAGAACTGATTAGTTTTTGGTAGGTGCGGCTTGCATAGTTTTTGCTTTTTTGCATAATTAATGATTTTAGAAAAAACCGATTTTCATTAAAAACGACTACACACAATTTGATGAGATTTGCTACAAATGTTGATCACACCAAGATATATCAGCAGTGGGAACCCTTAAGGGGTGACATGAAAGAGAGTTGCTAATTTGCATATTTAATGAACTTTCCTAATAAGCGATATATGTCTGATTTGACTTGATCAAAATCGACCAAACTTGGTATGTATATTAAAGATAATATGATTTAACATTATTGAAAGTCATTAAGCGTTTTAACTGCAGCCAATTCCTAATTTACATATTTAATGAACTTTGCTAATTAGAGATATATATTTAAATTGACTGGACAAAAGTTTGCTGAAACTTGCTATAGGTATTGAAGCTACTATGATGCAACATTTTTGAAAGTCATTTAACATTTTTACTTCAGCCAATTCCGAATTTGCATATTTAATAAACTTTCCAAATTAGGGATATATATCTGAATTAACTTCATTGTAGTTGTTGAAACTTGCTATATACATCAAAGATACTGTGATATAATATTATTGAAAATCAAAGAACATTTTTACTTCAGCCAATTTCAAATTTGCATATTAAATGAATTTTCATAATTAGGGATATTTATCTGAATTGACTTAATCAAAATTTATGAAACTTGCCATGTACATTAAAGATACTATAATACAATATTATTGAAAGTCATTAAGCATTTTCTCTTCAGCCAATGCCTTATTTGCATATTAAATGAACTTTCCTAATTAGAGATATATATCTGAATCAACTTGACCAAAGTTGACAAAACTTACTACATATATTATCACATGCACAAGCCAAGTTTGTCATCTCCGAACTAAAAATATGGGATTTATTCTCTGGTCGTTCTACGTCACGACAACCCGCGTCTATGTCATCAATTTTGGTGCGTCGAACTTTTTTTTTGTCGATCTTCGGTGTGCTCGTAAATATGTAAACAAACAACATGGCGGCCAAAGTTTCTCCCACGATCAAAAGTCATGTAAACACAAGAGTGTACCGCCTGTATATTCAGAAGGAAATACATGAATAATTTGCGGAAACAACGAACTCGAAGCTGGTCGCGTATAAGCTTACCGTGGGTTCCGTACGCATTGCAAACAAGGTCAGGCGCGACGTTTACAGTGTTCGCGCCGTCGAGATTCAGTCGATATTTGTTCGCGAAAAATAGCGTATCTTCGTCTGTGATAAATTTCTAGGACTATGCTATCTTTGAAATAGAGTATAACTTTGCGGAAGGCAGCCTACGTGTAGTCTGAGAGCTGTCATTTGCTCCACACACGAACGAACGTGAGTGCTAACGCACACGACGGACGACTGGAAATGATAGACAACTTGTGCACGGCGTACTGATATTTATTCCTAAAGTAGTTCAAAAGTTTAAACGCGGAATCGTCATGGAAAACTTATTTTATTTTGCAAAAAATAACGAATTCTTGGCTTGTGCATGTGATAAGTATATTATTCCCTAATATTTTTCTTCGTTCAGCTCGGAAAATACTTGTGATGTAATGACCGTGTCACCACTCGTCTTCAACTCGTGGTGACACGGTCATTACGTCACTCGTATTTTCCTTCGCTGAACGAAGAAAAATATTAGGGGATAATATCTAATTACAGATACCATGATACAACATTGTTGAAAATCATTAAGCATTTTTACTTAAGCAAATTCCTAATTTACCTATTTAATGACCTTTGCTTATTAGGGATATATACTGGATTTACTTGATCAAAGTTGGCAAAACATACTATGTCCATTGATGATTATACCTGCTAAAAACAATATCAAAAGTCATTTCACATTTTCATGTCAGCTAATTTATAATTTGCATGTCTAATGAGCGTTCACAGCTCGGCATATATGGCTTGAAGGACTTGGCCAACGGTAATTACACTTGCTATATAAAGTGGTGATACAATGATAGCAGTAAAAGGACTTTGATATTTTTATTTCAGCTAATTTAGTCTGTGGGATGACCAGGGCTATCGTTTCAAAAAGATCACTGAACACTCAAGTTTAAATCATATCAGCTGAAATGATGAATTCCCACCATAAAGAAAGAGAAAAACGATAGTTAACCCAAATAAGTTTGTCCGATTGCTTGAAATTTGGCGGAAAAGTTAAAAATATATAATATTTGCTAATAGGTGTCAAAGGTCATCATCGATGTTAAAGCTTGAGGGTAACAAGCGTTTTCATTGGTGGAGGCATCAATGAGCCAATCACGTAGTCCGATACATACCCTTTCAAAATGGCTGCTTCAACAAGCATGGAATGTGTGTGTCATGTCACTGACATATAAGACGAGCCGATCAAGGGTTTTACTGACCACTCTTAGGCAAAATCAATGGTAAGTGCTGAGATTTTGAAAAGCTCTGATGGCTTGGAGCGGGAAATTGCACTCCAGTTGGATCCTAAAGCACGAGATCAGTCCAGCTTTCACCTTGGGTGCTATTAGCATTTCACTGGTAAACGCCGGCTGGCACAGGCAGAGAAACGCAGAGAAAAAGGTAAGCTACGTAAAACGCTTGCCACAAGTGAACCGACGGAAGTGAATGATGACAGTGAACAACAAGTGTCTCCCGTAAAGCCATACTTAAGGTCAAACCCTCGTTCAAGTTCCATTTCGTCAGTCAAGCGGAGAGGTATGCACGTACTGCCACTAATGTGTATATTATGCAAGGGTGAGAAACAAAGGGTTGACCAGATTTCAAGAAAGAGGTCAAATGAAAGACTTGTCGCATGTCAAACCGACGGACGTACATTACTTAAAGCTGCCGAATTTAGGAAAGACGAGAAACTTATTCTGCAGTTGAGAGGTCAAGACTTGGTCAGTATTGAAGTGAAGTATCACAAATCATGCTACCAAAGTTATGTCAGATGTGTCACTTATTCATACCAGAAGAAAACTGAGGAAGAAAGTGGTATAATGTATGCACCACCCTTCAAAAATTTCTGTGGTGAAGTAGTGCAGAGGAGACTAATAGATAAAGATGCAGTTGTTCCGATCAAAGTGTTGAGAAATATCTTCATTAAAATGATCAATGACATTGAAGATATTGATGCATCTTCATACAAAAACATGTATTAAAAAAGACTCAAACGACGATTTGGTGATAAAATCAAGTTTCTTCGACCACACTTGCGAAAATGTGAACTGGTAATGGCTCACAAAGAATCAGATTCAGGTGGCCGGATCCTGAACATTACTCATACAGATTCTGAAAGCGAAGAAGATGAAGCAGAGTCACTGTCATTGGCAGCACACTCTAACTGTCAGCAGCATGAATGCTTGAGATGATTCACTCTGCCATGAATATTCATGCCACTCTAGAGAAAGCTCAAGGTGTTGCAGCATGGCCTCCTCGGGCAGAGGTCTCACAATCCAAAGAAGTAGAGATATTGTACCCACCAAACTATTTAATTTCCTGGCATTGTGTACTGGCCTATCACAGGACTTCCATTCACAAGAACGATTAGATGTCCAAGCTGATGTTGAGAACAAATTGTTATCAATTTTTTAGGACATGATGTTCTTGTCTTCTCAAAGACGGAAACCTTCAATGAGATTCGTATCACACGTCCATCCCTGAACATGCCAATGCAATTTAAAAAGTTCCTTGCGTCTGGTAACAATAAGGAATCTCTGCTACTCTTTCTGATTGAATCACGGAAAGAATATGAATCGGAGTGCCTGCAGGGTATCACCATGCATGTTACCAAGGGTGAGCTTTGCTACAGATTGCGTTCAGCAAATGGTGTCATGGATGTAACTGAAGTACTAGAACTGCAGTGTGACCATGAAGAAGCTGTCACGCTACTACTACTTCGATCATGCTGAACATGCATCACGTGTTTTGGAGGCAGACAATATTGTCATTCGCAGTCCTGATATAGATGTCTTCATGTTAGCTGTGAATTGTGCTCATCAATTACAGGGCCAGCTGATATTACATCAAACCAGCAAAAATGGTCCGATAATACACATCAACAAGGTAGTAGAGGCATTGGGAGACAGAACTGCACAAGCTCTTGTTGGTCTTCATGAATTCTCAGGTTGTGACAGTGTAAGTGCTTTCAAAGGCAAGGGCAAGAAGAAGATGGCAAATATGTTGCTGGCCAATGATAACTTAACATCTAAGTCGGTTACTGTGACCAACTCTTTTGGGTTGGAAGCAGTGGCCGACTGGTTTTGTGTGAGGCCTATCAGCTAGGCGATGTTGCCGTGAGTGTCTGGGGGTTCGAATCCCCTCTGGGTTATAGTAAACAATTTATATTCTTTACCCTGAGTGGACAGTATTACTGGTGGATATTTACTTGTCCCCGAGTCTGTCTGATAGCTCAGTAAAAAAAAAAGAGCTTCGTGCTTTTTTGATTACTATATGTGTGTGTACTGTGTCTGTGTGTGTACTGTGTCTGTGTGTTGTCTGCTCCACGCACACCGTGTTGTTCGGTCGCGCACAGAATTGCAACATCTAAGTCGGTTACTGCATAGAGAAAGATAGATAGAGTGGGAACTGGTATTGTTTAAGGCGTGAAGCGGTTACGTAACCCATCCATGTTCGCCTCGCCTCAGGTTGCTCTCGTCTCTCTTTTCCGAAGAGTGCCGACCATGAATCTTTCGGTAATTTTCGGATTTTCGCCAATTGTTAAGCGAAAGTATGTTCGGCAAAGTTTGTGTTGTTGTTGTCGTGTGGTGCTAAGCAGAATTGACGTGCTGGCGAAAACGGGAGTGTTTTGAGCTTCAGAAAAATGAGTTTTACCGTTTTAAAAATTCCTCTCATATTTTTATGAATATATAATGAGTGTGTTTGAATCAATTTTGAAAGTCTTTTATCGATACTGTCTGGTTTTACTCAATGGTTTACGGTCAGTCATACCGTCTTTTACACATGCGTCAAGGAAGGACATGTTTATGAAACTGCTGGCGTGTTATGTTTTGATTGGCGTGAAGCAGTGTTTCTGGCCTGAGAGCTCAGAAAGTAACTATGGTTGCTACGCGACTGGCAGTACGATGCCATCTCGTCGTATTTTTCGCATAATCTCGTGTAATTATCAACCACAAACAAAGCCTCCAAAAAGTTTAACACCTTTGAAGCTCATTTTAATATGAAAAGCCAATAGTCTACCGAGACGACCATGGAACAAAAGGCATGCAAGTGTTGCCACTCTGTTTATGTTTCTCTCTGGTTACTGTGACCAACTCTTTTGGGTTGGAAGCAGTGGCCGACTGGTTTTGTGAGAGGCCTATCAGCTAGGCATTGTTGCCGTGAGTGTCTGGGGGTTCGAATCCCGTCTGGGTTATAGTAAAAAATTTATATTCTTTACCCTGAGTGGACAGTATTGCTGGTGGATATTTACTTGTCCCCGAGTCTGTCTGATAGCTCAGTAAAAAAAAAGAGCTTCGTGCTTTTCAGATTACTATATGTGTGTGTACTGTGTCTGTGTGTGTACTGTGTCTGTGTGTCGTCTGCTCCACGCACACCGTGTTGTTCGGTCGCGCACAGAATTGCAACATCTAAGTCGGTTACTGTGACCAACTCTTTTGGGTTGGAAGCAGTGGCCGACTGGTTTTGTGAGAGGCCTATCAGCTAGGCATTGTTGCCGTGAGTGTCTGGGGGTTCGAATCCCGTCTGGGTTATAGTAAAAAATTTATATTCTTTAACCTGAGTGGACAGTATTGCTGGTGGATATTTACTTGTCCCCGAGTCTCTCTGATAGCCCAGTAAAAAAAAGCTTCGTGCTTTTCCGATAACTATATGTGTGTGTACTGTGTCTGTGTGTCGTCTGCTCCACGCACACCGTGTTGTTCAGTCGCGCACAGAATTGCAACATCTAAGTCGGTTACTGTGACCAACTCTTTTGGGTTGGAAGCAGTGGCCGACTGGTTTTGTGTGAGGCCTATCAGCTAGGCGATGTTGCAGTGAGTGTGTGGGGGTTCGAATCCTGTCTGGGTTATAGTAAAAAAATTATATACAAGTACATTCCAACAACTTTGGGCAGCATGGACACTTTCTGATGAACTGTTCACACAAATAGAATCATTTGTGTGTGATGTGTATGCCCAAATTAGGTGCAGTGATGTAAATGCAGCAAGATACAATTGCTTTCATCTTGGTTTACAAAATGATGGTGCCCTCCCTCCTAACAGGGACAGTCTGAAATTGCATACACAGCATGCAAACTACCAAACAGCAATTTACAGGCGATCTTTGCAGGCCAAAATGGATGCACCAGGCCCACATGGACATGGATGGATAGTGCAAGACTCAGATGTATCAATCCAGTGGATGACACTTCCCCCTGCACCAGATTCTATCATCAAGTTTGTAAGCTGTAAATGCAAAAAGTCTGGATGCTCGTCAAGATATTCTTGTAGAGAGGTGGACCTGCTATGCACAGAGTTATGTCAATGTGTTTCATGTTCAAACTAACAGAACGATTAGGAAAGTGGACTAGGAGATGACAGCGCTTCAGACATTGACAGTGACTATGAATGAACTGATAGATTGCCTTTGAAAAATAAAACAACATTCGATATTAATTTTACTGTTTTTGATGATCTTCAATAATGTTAACTGGCTACATGGTTAAATTCCATGGTCATTATCTGGCAAGAGAAAAGGAAATGAATTGTCATAAGAAAAAGTAATGAGCATTTCATGTTTTTTGCACAGAAAAAGAACTGATTTTTAGTTCTGTAGACTCGGTATATGAACTCCAACAATGAACATCTCATAGAATGCATTGGCATGACCATCTAAATTGTGACAAGAAAAAATCAATTTGTGGTCAAAAATACATGTTTAAGTGTAAAATTCTGAAAAGAAAATCACCTGCTAACAATTTTAAATAGACATCTCAAATATCTCTTTCAGTTACATTGTACACAAAACATTGGCACATGTATCTTAATTTTGGGGTAAAAACGTATAAATAAATGATCGTTAGTACAATATTCTAAATTGTGTCATCTAGATTTACATTGCCAGAGAGTAGACTTGATATTACAGATTGAAATACTGGTTATTAAGTTAAAGGCAATGCACCTGTGCTGATATCTACAATTGGGGGAAAAACACTGAAATTTCAAGTTATTGGTAAAAATTTTGGTTTCTTGTCAATATTTCACATTTCCAAGATTTTTTTGTTAATATCCAGTAAACAACATTCAGAAAAAAATCAATACATGTGAAGGATAACACATTTGCATAGATCTCCCTTGTTTTAGAGAAAATATGTGAAAAAGCATAATTTTTGGTCAAAAATCTCCCTTGTGACCGTATTCTTATAGGTTAAGTATCTTTTTTCTTTATACACACACTATTTACAAATATTTGAAGCTCATACCAAGTATCTCAAAGACCCTATACAACGAAATGCTATTTCTAGAGCCCTTTTCAGGGTTTGGCCCACAGACTAATTACATATTTGTATACTTCATGACCTAATCGGCGGTGATTATTGTTCATTACGTTGATCATAATATTTTCAATGAAGTTGCAAACATGTGGCAAAGGTTAAAACTTACACATAACTGCAATATATAATGCAACACGTGAGCATTTTCAGTTCATATCTGGTATTATTTTGCGAATTCTTTACATCAAGACGTAAAATTCTAACCACAACATGGCCAGGAAAATATGATGTTATTTGTAACATTTCAAATCAATTTTATAAAATCAAACATGAAGACAATTTCTCTACAGTTTCCAAAATACAACTCAAAGCAATTACAAAACATCAACTGATGTATTCGATCACTGCGGCCCAAAAGCATGTCTGAGTGTCAGGTACTCCGCGAAGCATAATTTCTACCGCACAGCGCTATCGGCCAGTCGCTATTGACAACTGCAATAGATTATCGATCGAAATCTGCATAGGTGCAGGCCGTGTAATTCAGGTCACGCCATTCCGAAATAATCCGTATATTTTGACTTATTTACCATAACATCGAGGTTTCTGTTGGTTTCTTGTACTTAAATGAAATTGACGACACTTTTTCAGTTTTTGTGATACTTTAACGTTTCAGTGTATTTTGGCGCGCCTTGGCCTAGTTTGCTGCCACTGTGAGCCGGGAACGACGGGCGAGTATGCAACACAACAATGTACCAATTTCTGACAAAAGAATATCGATCGATAACGTTCACTGCACGATTACAGTTGAGACCCTGCGTTTGTTTGCCTCCGTTCTGTGTTATTTTTCAGTTACCCGGAATTTTCATGGTTAATATTCGCTAAAATTTTGTGTAAATTACGACAACTTTACAGGTACTTGGTCTGTACAACTTAAGAGACGCTTACTGATTACAATATGCCGATTTAAGGCCCTTGTTCTGTGTATGTAAACGCCATCAGATCGCCATTTTATTCCGGGCAAGAGTATATTTCAGTGATCAGAATAAATAAGATGCAAATAAAACAAGTTTCGTGAAGAAATTCAAAAATCTAAAACAATAGGAATTTTGAATATCAATCAAAGGATCGCCGTGCCGCTTTTCACCATCATTGGTTCAGATTTGAAAAGTTTGAACCTGAGAGAAGTGTGCAACCTGTTCGGTACATGAGATGCTATTGTTTTCTGTGGAAAATCGAGCTTATTCGCCACATCGTAAAATGAAAAATACATCTGAAAAACCCGCTGACTTAACTTTTTCATTCTGTTATTTCTTACAATATTTCAGATTATACAAGGTTATTGAAGGTTAACTAAAAGTCTATGAGTTTAATTTTTTGAGTTTCTTTCTTGTTTTTCTGAGATGACGAGTTAA
This sequence comes from Ptychodera flava, assembly GCA_001465055.1. NCBI lineage: Eukaryota > Metazoa > Hemichordata > Enteropneusta > Ptychoderidae > Ptychodera > Ptychodera flava. The sequence goes on along the minus strand of LD355513.1, from coordinate 42,597 downwards.
CGATCATTTGTCTTTTGACTGTGTTTTCACTTACTTTTGCACATGAATATTATCGCTTGGGTATTTTTGGAATTCCTCCTTCAAATTCTTGCCAAAATACTATAGTGGAAAGGGCAACATGTAAGGGAAATGGAATCTGCAATTCTTTCATAAATATTTACCTTTGCGGTGAGGAAATTCGGCGAAGTTTTTAACATGACGTGGAAGGTGGATTCGACCCTCTGTACGCGTACTTCGCGTATGTGTGGCAAAAAGTTGGGGACGCTTTCATTGGACAAAATGAGGGGCTCTTTTGTTGCAGTGGATTTTATGGTATTCAAATTCTTTACACCAAGATATTAAATCTATTATTAACTTGGCCGGGAAATTTTCAAGACTTCTCAGAGAAATTAAATAATCTCTATTCTATGAGTCAAAAAAATTACATTAAAACAGACATCGGCACAATTTCTTTCAAGTATTTAAAATTATTAACTGTACATCAACAGAATTACAAACTATGAACTCTTAAATTTTATGATTTTCTTTAGATCAAGACGAAAAATTCTAACCCTCAACATGGCCAGGAATCAATGAACGTTCCTCATAAAATGAAATTATTTGCATTCTTTTGTGTCTAAAAAAATGCATCAAAATAAATCCTGATTACAATTTCTTCACACGTTTTAGGAGGTTGACTATGAAAATAATACAAAATTTCAACCATTGACTATACTTTTAACATTTATTTAGTTCCTAACTGCCAAAACGTAAAATTCTAACCAGTCATAGCCAGGAAAATGTGAACATTTTTGACAAAAAAGGCATTTTGACATTGTTGCAAATGATGCATAAAAACATACCTGATCACATAGTCTTCAAATTTTCACAAAATCACTCTGACAAAAATACAAAACTTCACCCAAGGCTTCAATTGTACATGAAGTCATTTTCTTACATCGAAACGAACAATTTCAACTCAAACTTAGGTTACAAATATTGAATTTTGATGAGAAATTCAAAACAATGTATCAGTTATGGTGATTTTGTGATTTTGTGTTTGTACGTTGTATTTGCAGCAATATTTGCATCGACTGTCTTCAGAGAATTTTTACTTGTAAATGACCTTGACAGTGTAATCATTACGATCTGAATAGACTATCCTACCATCTGTAAACACTGCAATGTACCAAGGGAGTCCATCTACAGCTACAGTTTCCTGGTATTCACCGTGTCTATCAAATTTCACTATCTTCTCCAGATCTGCCACATAAATGTTGTCTGCGTTGTCAACTGTAACTCCAAATGGTATCTCTAAGTAATCACTTCCAAATTTATTCAATATTCCAAGATTACTGTCCAAAACGTAGATACAACTTTCGTCACCCTGACATGACACAATGAGTTCATATTTGCTATTAATGGTAAGAGACCATGGCCCGCTGAGTTGTTGACTTGAAATAATGTCCCCATCTCCGTTACATTTGATTACATACTCTGCACCCCTGTCTGCTATGAAAACATTGCTGTATTTATCAACAAATACACCAGTGGGGTTTTTGAGCTTACCCATTGCTATTAATTGTTTCACTCTACTCTTTTCATCACTCACTACAATACATTTGTTGCCGTCATCCACTGTGTATTGGTCACCATTGTCTGCCATTTTTGTGTCTTTTGGTTTGAAATTGCGAGGCAAGCAATGAACTGTGACAGATGTTAGAATCTGTGCAGTGTCTGCTGTTACTGTCTTCACACTGCCAGGCTGGCCATCGGGTCCAAGGTCACAGACAACTACATGTCCATTCTGGCTTATTGTCAATCCCAATGGGTAAAAGACTTCTCCTGATGATTCCTTGCCATCTCTCGACAATAAAACCCTGACAGTGCTGGACAGCGGTTTGTCTGTAGGTGTAAGGTAACAACATACGAATGTAGGTCAAGGTCAAAAGCTTATGAAGCAATAGTACCGTCATTTGAACATGTTTTTTTTTCACAAGGAGGTGACAGTTTCTTGAAGAAATCTGATCAATAAACAAAATGGTAAATATTAACTCATTTGAATAATTAATTACATTTCGACTATGTTCAAATCGTTCAGCCTAGATATTGTACTTTTAGCTGCTTTTAAATGTTAGTTGTTGTTACATTTAGTAATGATGTCAGTTCTTACATTCTTTAGGATTTGGGTAATAATTAAAATTTCTCCGATTATGTCATTTGCATAATTAATGATTTATGTAATTAGACTGTATCTCAATAGATTAGGTGTAAAATGCTATAAATGCTATTGCATTGTTTCTGAAGTCATGGCATTATCATTGCGTATTGTCCAGTGTATTTTATTCCTGTAGTAATTAATGATTTGCATAATTAATTAATTAGGTATTTAGTCTGTATCTCACTGATGGTCTAGTGTAAAATCTAAGGATTTTGTCAAATTTTTTTGTAAGTCATTGCAACGCCGTTGCCTTATGTCCAGTGAATGTCATGTCTGAAGTTAATAATTATTTGCATAATTAATGGATTTGGTTTATTTGGCAATAACTAAAGAACAGTTTGATGTAAATTACGACAAAATGTTTTAAACTATCGTATAGCTCATTGCAGTATTGCTGTTTTTGTCTTCTACGTTTTGTGGTTTTTATTATAATTTGCTTAATTTATATTTAGGAATTTTACATCTCACTTATGGTTTGATGAAGGATATGATTTTAAAATTGCAGAAATGTTTTGACTGTCAAGTAAACAATACCTTATTTGCAATTACTTATACTTTGGTGTAGTTGGTATGTATCTCAAGAATAGCTAACTCATGTCACAGCAGTATCGGTACGTTTAGAGCGTTAAGTTTGTTTTTTGTTTTGTTTGTTTTGTTTTTTTGGAGGTTGGTGATAATTAGTTGTTTGCCCGCATAATGAATTAAGGTAATAAGTGTATATCTCTGGATAACAGCTGACACTATAATTATTAGGGTTGAATTACGTTATAGAATATGTTATTGCAATGTTGCTATGTTTGTGAAGTAAGTTGTTAATGTATGGCAGTAATTTGTATAAGGTAATGACAATGCTTGCATGTACATATCTTGTTTTAAGTGGTCGATACTTTGCTGACTTTTACACTACAACATGTGTATTGTAACATGCCTTCACAGAATTAGGATGCTTTCAACATAGATTGCTTTGCTTGTCCACCAAATGGTGCTATATAGATGCAAGAAGAAAGTTTTATCAACAGTCACTGTAACAATATTTTATAATTCAGGATTGTGACGTAATGGAAGGTGTAGTGATGATTTGATTATGTAAGAGGGTGTGTCTAAATTTGAACACTGTATGACGTATCTAATGTGACAGAACTATTTTTTCCTCCTCTGACACCGATAAGTAAAAGTGTATTGGTCTCCGCGCTATTCATGCGTGACCTTTTTTGTTTTTGTTTTTTTTTGTATTTAACATTTTATTGGGTTACTTGAGGTTTACAAAAAGGTTGTTTTCCAATTGTTACATGAATGTATTTTACAAACTTGTTATCTTAGAAACTGTCCCCATTTTCTTAAGATGAGAGTTCAACTTATTCTTTTTGTTAGCAATATGGAATTCCAAGTTTTGAATATTTTGCAGATATTTTTTGAAAGCACCCAAACCTTATAAAGTGACAATTGATAATAAGCTTAGCGCATTCCAGTTTAAAGTACTGCATAATATACTTCCAACCAATGTAACGTTATCAAAAATGACACCACCCAGAGTTGACTCTGAGAAATGTACCCTTTGTGAGGATCAGAGTGAAACACTGGTTCATTTGTTTCATGAATGTGTATTTGTGGTGGAATTTTGGGAGGAAATTTATAGGGTATGGGGAAATAGAATTGGATTTCAGAGTCACCCAACTGTTAGACAAATTATTCTTGGAGAGGGAAGATTTTTTTTGTTTTTAAACTTTGTAATCCTTGGTGCTAAATGACCTTTTTTGTTAATAAACATAATTTTAAGCCTTCTGAACCAGTTGGAGTAAGATGAAAGCGGTCCCTCACTTTGTAAACGCCACTATAAGACTCAAAATCATGCAAAAGTAAAATGTTAAGACCGGAAATGAACTTCCGCTATTTTTCTATTTATAAACTTATATACGAAAAGAACGAAAAACAGTTCCCACTTTACGAAAAACCCAGGTTTTTCCAAATTTTGACCGAAAAAATTTGAAATTAGCAACATTTAATTTCTTGGTTTGCCTAATTTAGCTTAAAAATGAAAGATACCAAACTTTGTTGTGAACATCTTAATTTTCTCTTTGGTTTTTGGTATGTTGCAATATTTAACCAGAAAATAGAGTTTTGATTTTTAAAGGGAAAATCTTTCACTGTTTCGATGAACATAAATAAAAGAGTTTTCATTGCATGAAAATAGGATTAAAAATCTAATGTTCAAGTTTACATGTTGTGATACCATCTGATCTCACTATTTTCCTAACAACATTGAGATCAATAACAATAAAACTCTTTTGTACTTTAATTTTTTTCAAAGAATTTTTTAAAACGATTAATTGCTAAAGATATTTAAGGGTTTTCCATTGAAAAAATTTATTTTCATTTTTGCTGCAATCATTTTCTCTCATTTTTTTGACTATTTTGTCAGAGATGCTGTCAAGTGAAAATTATCCTCTATTTGCATCATACAAACTTTTTTTTTATTTCCAAATGTTAGCTTTTGGTAAAAAAATTTGATTTTTGAAAGTTCAATTTCAACCATAGTTGAACCTTGGCATTCCAAACACATATTCACTTTAAAGTTCAAGTTCAAGTTCGACAAAAGTTGAACCTCGGAACTGACAACACAAATTCACTTTGAAGTTCAAGTTCAACAAAAGTTGAACCTTGGAACTGACAACACATATTCACTTTGAAGTTGAAGTTCGACAACAGTTGAATGTCAGCAATCTCAACACATATAGACTGAAGTTTTATATATATATATATATATATATATATATATATATATATATATATATTACGGCTAGAGGGGGTCTACGAGCGTCCTCCCCTCCCCCAGGGATAACAAACCTGTATTTTTCAGGAGCCTTGGGATCCCTGGAATACGAAATTGAATTTTAACAGAAAAAATATAGGGATGCAGTAGCTCTTACGGTCATGTTCTGAAGGGTACCGCAAAATCACATGCATTTTCGTCAAATTTGTCTTCTTGTACGTCATCTATGATCTTCTTTTTTAACATTACCTCACTTGTTTGGTATCATTAAAAAGACAACTTATTTTTCTTTAAGATGATATATTGTACTTTGTTGCATTATCTTCTACAGTTTTCGTTAAATATGACCGAAACTTACCCCATATCCTAAAGTTTAACATTGCAAATTACAGTAAATCTCAAATTTTACCAATTTATTAGCTAGACATCATAAAAAATGCAATGCTTTGTGTGAAGTCATTTTTTTTTCTTGGTACAGGGACATGTACGAAATATGTAATAGACTGTTAAAAGGAGGAATACTAGGACTCTACAGCTGTAACAGTAATATTTTGAAGGGTACCGCAAAATCACAGTGCTGTCGACTTGCATGCATTTTTGTTAAACCTGTCTTTCTATTATTCATTTGCCGAGCTATTTTTGAATATAACCTGAGTTGTTAGGTATCATTAGAAAGATAATTGATTAGTTCTTAAAATGACATATTTTAACATGCAATATATTGTATATTATACACGAAATATGACAACTATTTCATTTTGTAATGGGTCATGTCAGGAATATAAAATAGAATTTTAACAGAAAAAAATATTGGAATTTTGTAGTTGTAACAGCCAGTTTTGAAGGGTATGGCAAAATCTCAGTGTTCCTGACTCGCAAGGATTTTTGTTGAATCTGTCTTTTTATAGTCATCTGCTAAGCTTCTTATTGAATATATTGCAAGTTGTTAGGTATCATTAGACAGATAATTTAGCAGTCTTTACCAGATATGCACTGAATGTGCTCATGTGTTTTAAAACAGATTCATTAATAGTAGTACGCTTCACAGAATGTTGTTTATCCAGTAAAGAGGCTAAAAATTGTAGCAGAAAACAGAAGAACTTGACCTACTTATGTGACCCCTTAAAGGAAGGAATGACTTTGAGTTTGACAAAATTAAAAACTTAGTTATCAAGCACTGAAATTTTCTGCTAACAACTCGACATATATTGAAATTTATCAGACACTACTGGACGAATGAAATAATATAATATGACATGAATTACTGCATACTTTTTGACTGTTATGAAGTTGTGTAAAACAATTGTACCTTTGACCTGTCTCATATAAGTGACAAAAAACGAGCAAGGAGATGCTACGCAACATTTGTAGACCTCAGGATAATCACTCACCAAAACACTAGAACAAAGACAGACATTGTATATTTCGACAGCAGTTCAATTGAGCACAAAACGCATAGTGGAAGACAGACTTCTTATAAGACTAGCCGTGCATACGCTCTACTGCCGGAGTAACCATCTCTGACGAGGATTTATTGTATTATGTTTTTCAATATTCCTGTCAAATAACCAAATTCGTACCAACATAATTGACATCCGCTTGAGGCGTGTAATAAGAAGAATCAGATATCTGTTATATTATTATATGTAGCAGGTTTCATCAATTTTATTTAATATGTAAATGAGCTAATTATTAACTTGACACACCCAATGCTTCTCAGTACAATTAAACATTTATCAGATCAATATCTGTATCAAATTTAATCAAATGTAATGCTGTAATTTTGGAGTAATATCACTAATTGCAAAGTTCAATTAATATGCAAATGAACCCCTGCACATGACAAAATGCTTTACATCACAATTAGATTTCTGTCAGATCAGTATTTGCAGCAGATTTCATCACATTTGGTGCAGTTATTTCGGCCTTATATGACTACTTACAAAACTTCATAAAATATTCTAATGAGCTTGTTAACTTGACACTACCAAATGCTTGTCAGTACAATTAGATTTTTATCAAATCAATATCTGTACCAGATTTCATTAACTTGGGTGCCGTAATTTCAGAGTCCTTTACCTAATTTCAAAGTTAATTGAACATGCAAATGAACCACTAATTAACTTGACACTAATAAGTGCTTTACACCACAGTTAGATATCAGTCAGATCATTATCTGCAGCAGAATTCATCCAATTTGGTGCAGTTATATCAGAGTTATATGACTAATTACGAAACTTCATAAAATATGCAAATCAGCTATCTATTAACTTGACAGACCCAACGCTTCTTAGTATAATTATATATATATATATATATATATATATATATATATATATATATATATGTATATGTATATATATATATATATATATATATATATATATATATATATATATATATATATATATATATATATATCAGATCAATTTCTGTTTTACGTATCATAAAGTTTGGTGCAGGAATTTCAGAGTTATGTCACTTATTACAAAAGTTAATTAAATATGCAAATGAACAGATAATTGATACTCAGAGTATCATTACAATGTTCTGAGATTGTCATCTGTAAAAATTTTCATGAAATATTGTGCTGTTAACAACACCCACAGATATATTAATGATCTCGTCAGTTTAAACAAAATCCTGGTATATCCAATTATCTACACCTTACCAACTGAAAGTGTGGAATCGGCATCATACTTTGATGTATTGTTTGAAATTAGACATTATACACTATATACTAAGCTGTATGAAAAAAGAGACGATTTCAATTTTGAAATCATAAACTTTCCCTTTTTGTCGAGCAATATACCATCATCTCCAGCTTATGGTGTGTATATTTTACAACTCCTCAGATACAGAAAAGCATGCCATTCATATGAAGACTTTCGAGTGAGACATAGCCTATTAGCTCAAAAGTTAGTGAGGCAAGGATTGTCAGAAAGTAGATTAGTGAAATCATTTAAGAAGTTCTACGGTAGATATGGAGATGTTGTTTCAAAATATGACCTGTCTGTTGATCAAATGATGAGTGACGGCATGCCAAATTTTGACTCACAAAAGTAATTTGGTGAATTCATCAAATAACAATGAATTTGTGGCTTTGGGTCAATCTTGACGGGTTCGGCTAGCTGGCAGGGTATGCTTACCCATTCCGTACACCTAGTACCACCACTATTTCGTGGTTCAAGATGGCCCCATTGCCTTTGTCATCATCTATATGTTTCTTGGACCTGGTAAATTTTACAGTTTACCTTGAAAGATAACGATTATTGGACCTGATTTGATGTCTATTGATATATGTCTACACTGTCACTACCGTGTCCATAGGGAAACCATTGTACGGAAAAATGATATTGCGTAACTTCATTAATATGCAAGTCACACTAAACAAAATCTAATCAGCTCTTGCGAGTAGCATATGGTAACTGTGTACTAAATCTGCCGTGAATCTGTTCAGGCGTTTTTGAGTTGTCGTTTAAACAGACAGACAGACAGAAACACACACACAAACACACACACACACACACACACACACACACACACACACACACACACACAGACATCGCTATGAACCCTTAATTAACTTCACACTACTAAATGCTTTACAACACAGTCAAATATCTGTTGGATCAGTATAGGCAGCAGTTTCCATCACATTGGATGCAGTTATTTCGGAGTTATAAGACTAATTATCAAACTTCATGAAATATGCAAATGAGCTATTAATTAACTTGACACTGCTCAAAGCTTATCAGAACAATTGGATATTTATCAGATTAACACCTTTAGCAAGTTTCAATAAATTTAATACTGTAATTTTGGAGTAATATCAGTAATTAATTAAATATGCAAATAAACCCTTAATTTACTCCACATAACTAAATGCTTTACACAACAATTAGTTATCTGTCGGATCAGTATCTGCAGCAGATTTCATCACATTTGGTGCAATTAATTTTTAGTTATATGACTAATTACAAAACTTCATAAAATATGCAAATGAGCCATTTCCTAACTTGACACTGCCAAACGTTTCTCAGTACAATTAGATATTTATCAGATCAATATGTGTACCCGATTACACTGATTTGGTTGCCGTAATTCCTGAGTTATATACCTAATTAAAAAGTTAATTAAATATGCAAATGGATCCTTAATTAACTTCACACTACTAAATGCCTTACACCACAGTTAGATATCTCTCGGATCTGTATCTGCAGCAGATTTCATTATATCTGGCAAAGTTATATCTAAGTTATCTGACTAATTACAAAACTTCATAAAATATGCAAATGAGCTATTTATTAATCCTTAGCTCGGTTAGCATCCTTAGCTCGGTTATTGAACCAATCTTTTTTAGGATTGGGGATTTAGTCTAGCGGTTTGTCTGTTGCCCTCTGCGCTAGGTGATTGGGTGCCGTGCGTTGTGGGTTCGAGTCCCGGTTGATACCATCGTATTGCCACTGTCAAATGCTTCTAAGTATAATTAGATATATATCAAATCAATATTTGTTGTAAATATCATCATGTTTGGTGCAGGAATTTCAGAGTTGTTTTACTAATAACAAAAGTTCATTAAATATGCAAATGAGAAGATAATTGACATGACACTCACAGTATCGTGATAATGCTCTGAGATTGTCATCTGTGAAAAGTTTCATGACATTTTGTGCAGTATTTCTTGATATATGTCTACACTATCATTACCGTCTCCATAGGGAAACCATATTACGGAAAAAAACGATATTGCATAACTTCATTAATATGCAAGCCACACTAACCAAAATCTAATCAGTTCTTGCAAGTAGCATATGGTACCTGTGTACCAAATTTGACTTTAATTTTGTTCAGGCGTTTATGAGTTATCGTGTAATTAGTGATATTACTCCAAAATTACAGCGTTAAATTTGATGAAACTTGCTACAGATGTTGATCTGATAAATATCATATTGTACTGAGAAGTACTGAACAATGTCAAGGTAATAATTAGCTTATTTGCATATTTCATGAAGTTTTATAATTAGTCATATAACTCTAAAATAATTGCATCAAATGTGATGAAAACTGCTGCATATACTGATCTGACAGATATCTAACTGTGTTGTAAAGCATTTAGTAGTGTAAAGTTAATTAATGGTTCATTTGCATATTTAATAAACTTTGTAATTAGCTATATAACTCTGAAATTACGGCACCAAATTTTGCGAAACGTGCTACAGATATTGATTTGATAAATATTCAATTGTGCTATGAATCATTGAATAGTGTCAAGTAAATTTAGGGATTATTTGCATATTTAATGAACTTTGTAATTAGTGACATAACTCTAAAATTACAGTATTAATTTAAATGAAACGTGCTACAAATGTTGATCTGATGGATATCTAATTGTCATATGAAGCATTGAGCAGTGTCAAGTTAATTAACAGCTCAGTTGCATATTAAATAAAGTTTTGTAATTAGTGATTAAAATCTGAGAGTACTGTGCAATGTTGAAAAAACCTGCTTCATTTAGTGATAACATATATCTTATTGTTCTCTGAAGCGCACTGCTATTAATGAACCTGTTCACTGCTCACTGTTTCATAGCACAATTAAATGTTATCAAATCAATATCTGTAGCAAGTTTCACTAAATTTGGTGCCGTAATTTACATAGTAATAATAATAATAATAATAATAATAATAATAATAAAAAAGTACATTTGTAGTGCGCCTAATCTCTGAACAGAGCTCTAGGCGCAATAGTGACAATACAATATAATAGAAATAATGTTGAACCACCGGGACTGGAGACTACGTAAACGAAAAAGGTTAAACTACTGTTTAAAGAGAAAAGTCTTGAGGGAACGGCGGAAGGAAAGGGTAGAGTTGGAGTGGCGAAGGTCAGAAGGAAGTTTGTTCCATAATGCAGGTCCAATGTAAGAGAAAGATCTCTCGCCAAAAGTCTTTGTGGACACTCTTGGAATACTGAGAAGTCGAGAATCTGAAGAAGAGCGGAGTTGTCTTTTCGGAATGTATTGATGTAGAAGTTCAGAGAGATATTGCGGTCCTGTGCCCGCAAGTGAATTGAAGCAAGTAGATACAACTTTGTAGTGGATACGAGAACTAATAGGCAGCCAGTGTAATTTTTGCAAAAGGGGTTGAACATGATCATACTTGTTAGCATTACAGACGAGACGAGCGGCAGCATTTTGCACTCTTTGCAACTTGTCTATAAGCTGTCTAAGGCAACCAGAGAGGGGACAATTGCAATAGTCTAAACGAGACAGAACAAGTGCAGAGACCAACGTTTGAGTAGCCTGTACGGAGAGAAAGTGAAGAATAGAGCTAATTTGTCTAATTTGAATGTATGCAGCTTTGCAAATGTTCTGCACATGTTCACACATATTCATGTTACCTAATTACAAAGCTTATTATATATGCAAACGAACCCTTCATTAACTAAACATTACTAAATGCTTTACAACACAGTTAGATATCTGTCGGATAAGTATTTGTAGCAGTTTTCATCACATTTGATGCAGTTATTTTGGAGTTAAATCACTAATTATAAAACTACATGAAATATGCAAATGAGCTTATTATTAATTTGACACTGCTCAATGCTTCTCAGTACAATTGGATATTCATCAGATCAACATCTGTAGCAAGTTTCATCAAATTTAATGCTGTAATTTCGGAGTAATATCACTAATTACAAAGTTCATTAAATATGCAAATGAACTATTAATCAACTCAACACAACTAAATGCTTTACACCACAATTGTGTCGGATAAGTATCTGCAGCAGATTTCATCACATTTGGTGCAGTTATTTTGGAGTTATATGACTAATTACAAATCTCCATAAAGTATGTAAGTGACCTATCTGTTAACATGACACTGCCAAATGCTTCTCAGTACAATTAGATATTTGTTAGAACAATATGTGTAGCCAACTTCACTGAATTCGGTGCCGTGATTTTAGAGTTATATACCTAATTACAAAGTTCATGAAAAATGCAAATGAACCCTTAATTAACTTCACACTACTAAATGCTAAACAACTCAGTTAGATATCTGTCGGATCAGTGTCTGCAGCAGATTTCATTACACCTGGCAAAGTTATATCGGAGTTATATGACTAATTACAAAACTTCATAAAATATGCAAATGAGTTAGTTATTAACTTTACACTGCCCAATGCTTCTAAGTATAATTAGATATATATCAGATCAATATTTGTTGAAAGTATCATCAAGTTTGGTGCAGGAATTTCAGAGTTATGTCACTAATAACAAAAGTTCATTAAATATTCAAATGAGAAGATAATTGATACACTATCATTACCGTCTCCATAGGGAAACCATATTACGGAAAAAAAACGATATTGCATAACTTCATTAATATGCAAGCCACACTAACTAAAATCTAATCAGTTCTTGCCAGTAGCTTATGGTACCTTTCTACTAAATTTGACTTGAATTCGTTCAGGCGTTTTTGAGTTATCGTGTAAACAGACAGACACACACACACATACACACACACACACACACACACACATAAGAAAGTCTATGTGTCAAAGTGTGACACGCTTGTTCATATGGTACAAAGTGAAAATACAAAAGTACAAAGTGAAACAATGGGTAAGGAATGGTTATTTCTAAATAAAAATTGCAGAATCTGACATAAAAGAGGTTGCTGAACAACGTGGGCTACTTCTTTTCCTTGAAAACGGCTTTTTTAAGGTTCCCACTTTGTACGTTCAAAGTGATGTAGAGGCAGGTTTACGTATCAAAGTGAAACATCTTATACACACTCACGTATACAGTACATAGTGACATCATTTTACACACGCACAGGTGTACGTGTTAAAGTGAGGAGGGACCACCCACGATGCGAACTGAATACGCCACAGTGATTGCAATGTTACGTGTAATTGTGTATCAGCATTGCTAAATGTAAATATTCACTGTACTTAAATTGATATATTTCGACAAGACATTCTAAAATGTCTATAAAGACAGTTGCATTGGCAAAATTAGTATATCTAGGCAGTTTATGTGATGCAGGCAATGGATTTACAACGCCAATGATAGCACCACTTTGTTAGTATATAATTTAGCAAGCATTTCAACCGATAATGTTAAGAGTTTCATGCTATAATCATATCATTGTTAGATCAGTATCTGCAGTAGGTTTCTTCTAATTTAGCACTGTGAATTTGGACAAATGTCACTTATCATGAAAGTTTAAGTAATATGCAAATAAAGAGCCAGGGTAAGTGCCTAAATTTTATTGGTGCCATCCACACCATGAATTGAAATCGTAACATTTATGAAGGGAAAATAGCTTGAAGAAAAAATATCTACAAAGATTTAAACCTTGAGAAATGTTGTCTGAATTAACCTTACTCCAATACAGAATGTGAAGGATGTAGGCATCGTTCTTAGTCCCAACCTGTTTTAAATTTCTAGCCATGCTAGTACTTCCATCATCAAATGAAACACAAGATTATACTCATCAAAACGTACAATTCTATGAAATACAAAAGTACCTTGAATACGCTTGTTTAGGATAGTCCTACTTATATTTGTAAATCACAAATGTCTGGTAATGTATAACCTTGAATGGAAATGATTATTGGACTAGTTTAATGTCATATTGTCCATTGGAATTTGTCACAGAAATCACAAATGAATCTGTATTTACTTACTTCAAAATTTTAAAACTTACAGCTCTAACAATACTTCTCAGTATGATACCCTCTGAGTGTTTTAAACCTTACAACGTTGATGCAACGAAGGTATGTAGACATTGCCCCTTGATATCTAAATTCTACTTACTTATGCCCCTTTCAGAACTCCTTGTAGTAAGTGAATTAAAATGCTATTCTCTGATCGATTGATGCATGAATACTTAAAATTATTTTGTTTGTTCCTTTCCTGATATCGACCTTTGCAGTAACATAAGCTATAGTCTGACATCTGACATGTAGTTTAATATTCTGTATTGTATAGACTTTAACTACATTTCTTTCAATTTTCGCAAAATTGCTTTTGAACATGTCTATTCTATTGTATATTGATGATACAAAGGGACATCAAGTCACACACCATGATGTGTTAAACTGGCAAAGTGAGGGACAATACACATTCTGATTGACGATACAAAGTGACATAAAGTCACACACAAAGTTGTTTTTCCTGGCAAAGTGAGGGACAATGCACATTCTGATTGATAATACAAAGTGACATAAAGTCACACACCATGATGTGTTTAACTGGCAAAGTGAGGGACCATACACATTCTGATTGACGATACAAAGTGACATCAAATCACACACCATGATGTGTTTACCTATTAAAGTGAAGGACCACACACACTCTGACTGATGATACAAAGTGATATCAGGTCGTACACCGTGATGTGTTTATCTAGCAAAGTGAGGGACCATACACACTCTGATTGATGATACAAAGTGACATAAAGTCACACACCATGATGTGTTTAACTAGCAAAGTGAGGGACCATACACATTCTGATTGACGATACAAAGTGACATCAAATCACACACCATGATGTGTTTACCTATTAAAGTGAGGGACCACACACACTCTGATTGATGATACAAAGTGACATCAGGTCACACACCATGATGTGTTTCCCTAGCAAAGTGAGGGACCATACACACTCTGACTGATGATACAAAGTGACTTCAAGTCACACAATATGATGTGTTTACCTGGCAATGTGAGGGACCATACATTCTCACGTCCCCAGTGCGCTAGCAGTGTGAGAACACCAGTGTGAGATTAATTTGTTCTCACACTCTGAACTGTTGCGCGAACGAACACCTCGTATGTGAAACATAAGTTGATTGGTCAATTCTGCTCAGCGCCTAGTTCTCTGTACGAATTATTTGACAAATAGAACATTGCATAATGTACAAATGGCACGATAGCAGACAGACGACTGAACTGCAGAGTGAACAGGTTGTTCTAGATTTGAGTACGGTCAGCGTCGGCAACAAGTACACGGAGGATGACCGCTTTTATGTTGTAATGGGAGAATTCAGGCCCTTACAAACCTATGGGCTGTTTACGCTTGTCGTCATATTTTCTAGAGAAGAACTGACTTGACAGCGATACAGTTAGCGAAAGACTTCGATGAGCGAGCCATCTGCACACGAGGCTGTAGCAGACGACAGCGTCCACGCAATGTCATCAACAGATGGCCACCAGAGCTGTTTTGCAATATTTTCCTCAGATGACCTGGAGAATTTCGTGGCTGACCAACAAAACAAAATTGCCATATCGGTAATATACATGTGAACGTGTTTGACATGCGCATCAATGAAAGGAACTTCATTTTTCTGTGCGGAATGATACAAATGAAACAAGAGCAATCGAGTGCTGGTTTTTGATAGTATAAACCTACCACAATAAAATGCAATTTTCTAAAGATATTGGAGGGACGTGAGAAAAATAATCCCACACCCCAAATGGGTTGGGATGAAATGTCTCACACTAGTTGGGGAATTCTGTCTCACACGCGCCTTCGGCTGGTGTAAGACAGAATTCCCAAACTCATGTGAGACATTCCATCCAAACCCGTTGGGGTGCGAGATTCTATTACACTCTGATTGATGATATAAAGTGAAATCAGGTTATACACCATGATGTGTTTACCTAGCAATGTGAGGGGCCACACACGCTCTGATTGATGATACAAAGTAACATCAGGTCACACACCCTGATGTGTTTACCTAGCAAAGTGAGGGACCTTACACACTCTGACTGATGATACAAAGTGACATCAAGTCACAACCATGATGTGTTTACCTGGCAAAGTGAGGGACCATACACACTCTGATTGATGATACAAAGTGACATCAAGTCACAACCATGATCTGTTTACCTGGCAAAGTGAGGGACCATACACATTCTGATTGACGATAAAAAGTGACATCAAGTCACAACCATGATGTGTTTACCTGGCAAAGTGAGGCACCATACA